>WHVE01000576.1:0-87064 GCA_015178995.1 Trichophaea hybrida
GGCATCCCTCTACAGGAATCTCTACAGCGCGGCGCATTCGTGACCGTCCAGCCCCTTGCGTCAAAACTTGAGGGCATATCCCGCCCACACTTCTTTCGTGGTGTCGCGACCGTCGTCGCAAAGCTCTTCAATATAGTTATGCCGGAGCGTGCATATTTTGGTCAGAAAGATGTACAGCAAAGCGTCATTCTACGACGCATGGTGAGGGACCTACAGTTCCCGGTTGAGATTAGAGTTTGTGCCACAGGAAGAGAGGAAGATGGGCTCGCGAGGAGCTCGAGGAATATTTACCTTGGGGAAAAGAGGCGGAGGGTGGCGCCGCTACTATTTCACGCGCTCAGGGCTAGTGAGCTGGAATATGAGAAGCTGAAGACCCAGGGCGACGCTGTGGAAGCGCACAAAGTGCTGGCGAAAGGGTTGGAGGTGCTAAAGTATGCCAATAGAATGGAGGAAGGCGTCAAGGTTGAAGTCGAGTACTTTACTTTGGCGGATAGTGAGGAGCTAGAAACACTAGAGACGCTGGATGTGAAGAAAGGAGCGATTTTGAGTGCTGCGTTGAGCATGCTACCGTCGAAAGATGGGGAAGGGACGGTGAGGATTATTGATAATATCATCCTAAGGGGAGAAGAACGGTAAAAGGTAAGGGTTTACAATGAAAATTAAAAGTGTTACGTCTGAAACCTCAAAAGTTAAGCAGTGAACAGTATCTCTTGAGCCTATGCAAAGAGAGGGAGGGTAAAGGGCGTTGGTCTATCCAGGCTATAAAAAAGGATCGTGCATCGAAAAGGTATAAATCAATGGCATAATACCAGCTACCCTCGATACGAAATTGTCTTGACCTTCAGTGATGTGGAATTGGGATGAAATTTTGATATGAAGTATTGTTATGGAACGGTATGAAGTGATATGGAATTTTGAAGTGATGTGGCATTTTCCATATCCAGTACCACAGAATGGCGGCAAAAATTTTATTACATAAAAAGCAAGGGTAATCAAACAGCAAATTATACATACTATACCAACCGAAACTGCAAGCACCAGTCCTAGAAAAATAACCCCAATATCTTTACCTTCTTCACTTAAATTTCTATATCGAACTCCCCCTATAGTTATATCTACATAACTTCTTTAAACTACTTTCAAAGTCATTTCAAACACTATTTATGCTTGCAAATTGATTGGTAACTGATATTTAAAGATTTACATTCTCTAATATGATTTGAATAATATTGATATTATTCATACTCAGTGGTATATAAAAAGATATAATTTTGTAAATATTTTTAACAAGAATATCAAGTATAGTACAAAAAAAACAAGATATAAATGGTAAGCAAAAACTTATTGGAAATAACAGTTTGCCATTTCACTTCTAACTTATCAAAGATACTCTGCACTTATTTTTATAATTCTTTATATTTGAAATGTATGAATTAAACATATAATTTGTATATCAGCTTGCAATTGATAGACTGTTTACTTTATATAGTGTAATAATAAAGATGTTATAGTTTCAAGGATGGGAATTCTAGAGATTATAAAAACACCAAAAGAAATGGATTCTGATAACTATGAAGTTGACTTGTAGCCAACAGCAAAGGGTCATAAATTGGACAACAGTATTAGTCTGCAACCAAGAAATTTAATCCAGAATGACTACAGTAAAGACAGGTTGGGTTTATACTTATTATATTGTTTTGTAGATAAAATAATAAGTAAAGAACAAATCAACCCTCTACTAATCCAAACTCCTTATATACAATTTATGTGACTATCATGTATTACTTTCGCTTATTCCGAAATATATTGGAATACTACTTTCCTTTGTATACTGTCACATCATTTTTATTTTACAATATTTGTGTAAACCTGTTTTCTTTGCCACTATCATGTATTCTGCTTTTGTAAATCTATTGTGAATTTTTATAATAAATATACTGGATTTCTGCTAATAAATATAACCATCCTTCATCAATTTTTGTTTGATCACCGATTCTCACTTTATACAACCATGACAGTGGCTTCCATATCCATATACAGACTTTCTACAAAGTTTCCACTTCATCTGTCACGGTTGTGTCGAGTGAGGATCGGAGAAGTACTGATACTCGATGGAACGTATACAAATAATACGGGACGCAAGGAAGGAAACAGGTTTTTGTGGAAGGAATCAGGTTTGGTTGGAAAAAATCAGGTTTCATTGGAAGGAATCAGGTTTTGTTGATTGCATTGTAAATATGGCGTGATGGTTATGATGTGAGCTGTGGATTGAAAGGGTTGCGTACATAGTTGGATGAGGTTTGGATGTATTTTGGAAAGAGTGAGTAAAGGTGATGACGGTCACATTAGTTGTATATAAGGGCAATGATTTAATGGAGGATAGGTTCGTTCTTCACTCGTTCTCTAGTGTACAAAACAATCAATAGCTTTGGCACTAGCTTCTGTTCACTTCAGTGAATATGGATTTTGAGTCTCCAGTTGTTATGTAGTACCCATGATCACTGTATCTTCCGTGTGGTTTTTATCACCTCTAGAACCCCAAGCCTTGAAACCTTGACAGAAGCATGAGTCAACAATCGATTCTACCAGTTATAATGTACTATATATGGCACTATTACCACCGAAGGGGCTGCTATTGTTGTCACTGACCTTGCAATCCTCAGTATCTGGTGTTTAGGTCTATTGGCAATTTTGAAAACCGGTTAATGGTACACAGTTTCTGGACACACATTTGTATAGTGTCCATCTGGAAATTTCGACGAGAAGGAGCCAGTATATTTGAGTTAATGACAGCATGTAATAGCAACAAACCTCAGCAATCTCGAATCAATTTCTTCAATTTAAATGGCTGAACCATCAGCCCATTTGAACAAGAACCATTGAACGCCTTCGATAGCATCGACACTATCCTCACCGAAACCGAAGAACCCCTTGAAGCATATTTTTGGGACGAACCATAAGTGGTATCTCCCTGGAAGATTTACTCGATGGAAGCTGCAAGCAATAGTAGAGGACTTCAAATCAACGATCCAGTTTTTAAAAACTTTTGGACCAAGTATTACAGTCTCCACATCAGTTGTCAGGACGAGGAACCGTGGTACTGTGAACATAACTGTGGAGGCACCCATTCAACAATTGGAAGAGTAGCAGACACCCAAACCATGAAGACAGAATTCACGGTTAAAGCAAAACAAAAAGATATAGATAGTTATATTTTGTGGACAGATTATAACAAATGAAAAGCAAATAAGGGAAAGGGAGTAGATTGAGAACTACATCTGGCTCCTTTACCAACTCCACTAATTATTGTAACAATACCCAGTAAACACGATGTGTTCTTTTAGTAAATGGTTAACCCATTTCTTGAAGGAGAAATCGAAGCAGCAGTTCAACAGTTTCCGGAAAATGCCGACCAGATACAGAGGTACCTGAACAAAACACCCCGTTCCCATTTCACAGCCGCCCACCTCCTGACAGCAGCCTCTCAACATCACGGTCAGGATGTCAGACGGTTCCTCAAGACCAACTCGCAACGTCACACTAACCAGCACGTTACAATTGGAATTGGAGAACGTGTCAGCAAAAAATACGGAAGTCATGAACGAAACACAACTCAGGCAACTTATACGGGATATCAATATTGGGCTAACAGCATTGGCTGAACTTCCAACAACCATCAGGTTGAATGAATTGCTGAAGGAACAGCAATCTGTGAAGAATGTGGAAGCACGAATATCTGAATTGTTGGCAGAAGGTGAAAAAGTTATGCAGGAACAGGACAACCTGAAGTTGGAGTTACTGCTTACACAGCAAACGATAGGCACTAGGGAGGAAGTAATGCAAGCCTGCAGTCATTGGGATCTAGAGGAAAAAGTCCGAAACCTAGAGCAACAACTGGAGGAAAGGGATCCAGACTGAGCAGAATTGAAACAGGACCTGGAAGACGACCAAGCACAGATGGAGAATTATAGGGACCTGGCAAAAGAAAATTGACAACAGTTAACCCAAATCTTGAAGTTGGCAGAAGGAAGGATGGGAGAAACTGGGATAACAAAAGAAAGAGAAGAAAGGGAGGAAAAGGTAAATGATATTGCCAGGAGGAGACAAAAAGGAAGTCTGAGGATGGAAAGTGCAGTTGGCTGTGAAAAGAGCCTCAAAACCGAAAGCATTCAACATCGAGCACAAGAAGCTGAGATACACAGTTGGATGCCTGAAGGGGTAGCCCTTGTACAGTTAATGCCGCGATGTGATGAAATCTCCGGGGAAGTCAAACTTGATACACTGAAAGACCTGAATGACCTGCTAGATCTAGCGTTCGGAGATCAAGACAAAGCAGTAACAGCAAAGAGGGAACTCCTGAGACTGAGACAACGAGACCGTGAATTCTGCCAGTACCATGTGGAATTCGAAAGATGCTTAGCGGACGTCAAGTGGAACGAAGATGCCCAAATGGATGTGTTACGAAACCGACTGTCCTTCGAACTCAAGCACTCTCTACCACATATCGAAGAACCGGAAAGTATAGTCGAATATTTCAAGTTGTACTCAAAAAGAGACTTGCAATTAAAAAGATGCGTAGTGGAAAGCAAGTCCGGAAAGTGGGAAGGATAAAAAATGGCCGACTCAACGAACAACACCACATCCGCCCCAGACACGGCACCAGTGAGAACAGTGGCAGGATACCATAGCCCTTCACCAATAGACCTTACGGCAGTGAAGGGAAAGAATATTACACCGGAAGAATGAAAGAAACGAAGGGAAGAAGGACCATATATGTACTGTGGGGATAGCAGGCATTTCACGGCATCATGCCCAAGGAAATTCAAGGCAGCATTAGGGCAAACAGAGGTATCACCTTTCAAGAATGCAGCAAATGAAGGATATGCAGATTCGGAAACAAGAAAAGGAAAGGAAGTTGAGTTGGGAAAAGTTTAGTCCAGTGCAATAAGGATGGCAATTGCACTGGAAACGAAATTTCTTTGTCAGTTAATGCTAGTTTTGGTATCTCTCAGTTCTCTATTCAAAGCGCAGAAACAAAGGAATCTTCTATCAAAAGCAAGCACCTCGTTGTGAAATGTTCGCTGAAAATAAAGATAAAATTGTTAATACGCACCCTTTGATAGATTGCGGAGCTACTGGAATAGCATTTATTGACAAAGATATTGTCTGCCATCATCAGTTACAAGAGAAGGAGTCAAAAGATCCAAGAGAATGAGAAGTCATAGACAGAAGACCCATCGAATAAGGAACAATTACAATCATGGCTAAACTTGACTTAGGAATACGCGGACATCAAAAACAATTACCAGCGTTTATCACAAAGTTAGGTCATTATTCTATAGTGTTGGGACCCCCATGGTTACAACTTCACAATGTCACAATCAAGTTCCAAATGAAGAGGATTGGATTCAAAAGCAGCTACTGTCAACAACACTGTCAATATCAATCAAGTATATGGGTGTAGAGTAATCATATGGAAACAACAGGGGAACGGAATAAACCGAAACTGGATATATGTGTGTTAGCCGCAGCAACATTCATGAGACACAATAAGAAGGAGAAACTCAAAGTATATGCAGTGACACTATACAAAATCAACAAGGCCCTCAAAGTAAAGGACCATCAAGAAAAACCACTGGATCGATTAATTCCATAAGAATATCATGAGTTTCTTCCCCTCTTTGATAAGGTTATTGCTGAACGACTACCTCCACACAGACCATACGACCACAAGATCACACTGCAGGAGGGCTTTACACTCCCATTCGGACTAATCTACAGCTTCTCGAGAGAGCAATTAAAAGTCTTGAAGGATTGGATTGAGAAGAACATATCAAAGGGATTCTTCAGATCATTGTCATTACCATGCGGGGCCCCTGCATTGTTTGCACCCAAAACTAACAGAGGCCTCAGGTTATGCATGGATTATAGAGGCCTGAATGAGGGAAAAATGAAGAACCGATACCCCCTACTGCTGATCCAAGTGACCATATTGAGATTATCGAAGGCCAGGTGGTATACCAAGTTAGATGTCCGAGACGCCTTCAATGTGATCAGAATTGCAGAAGGGGACCAATGGAAGATGGCATTCTGGACCCCGTATGGTTTATTCGAATCCCTGGTTATGCCATTTGGACTCACCGACGTGCCAGCATCCTTCCAGGAATTCATCAATGACATACTCTGACCCTTTCTGGACATCATCTGCATGGCATTTCTGGACGACAGTGATATCTACAGTGACAACTTGACAGAACACCAGGAACATGTCACAGCGGGAATGACAACATTGAAGGAAGCTGGACTGTACCTGAAAGCCAAAAAATGTGAATTCCATCAACAGGAAGTCAAGTACCTAGGACTGATAGTCAGGGTCGATGGAATCAGAATGGACCCAGAAAAGGTAATGGCAGTCAAGGAGTGGAAAGCACCCAGCAAACTCAAAGAGATTCAAGCATTCTTAGGATTCGCCAACTTCTATTGAAGATTCATCAGGAATCACAGCACGGTGGTTCAACTATTAACAAAGCTAACAAAAAAACTGGTATCATTCCATTGGGGATCTGATCAGAAATGAGCCTTTGCGGAGCTGAAACAAGCATTTACAACAGCACCAGTAGTCGCACATTTTGATTACGAAAAGGAAATCATCCAGGAAACAGATGCTTCCAGTTACCTGTCAGCAGGTGTTCTATCACGATATGACAATCAAGGAATGCTTCACCCGGTTGCATTCTTTTCCAAGAACATACACCAGCTGAGGCAAATTACGAAATCTACAAGCAGAAATTTGGAGCCATCGTTGAATCCATCGTACAATGGAGACTGGAATGTGAAGGGTCAGCAGATTCAATTGAGATACTGATGGACCACAAGCACCTCAAATACTTCATGACATCAAAGTTACTCAATAGAAGGCAAATACGGTGGTCTGAATTCCTGTCGAGATTCAAGTTTATGATTGTTTACTGCCCAGAAAAACAGGGACAGAAGCCCAATGTACTCACCAGAATGCCAGGAAACATTCCTCCAAAAGGGGGGCAGAAGAAACCCAACAAATCATGCTGAAAATGGAGAATCTGGACAAAGAATACAACAAGGACACCTGGTAGTGCTTGCGGAAGTGGTAAATGAAGACGAAACTGATCCAAAGGAGCTGTGGAACTAGATTCAAAATGTATGCAAGGACTGCCCAATCGATGACAGTGAAGGACTGTGCATCAACGCAACGGAAATTACAGAGGAATTGGACAAGCTACAATTGATACTGGAACATCACGATTCTCGAACAGCTGGCCATCCAGGACGAGCAAAAACCTTGGATTTACTCAAAAGGAATCATCAATGGCCAGGCATTAGAACAGACATGGATGGATATATACAGAATTTCCATGTATGTCAACAGAGTAAACCAAGGAATGAAAGGCCACACGGATGGCTAAAGCCGTTGGAAATAGTGCAGCATCCATGGAAGGATCTGAGTATGGACTTTAGGGTTGGGTTACCGGAAAGCGAAGGATATAATGTTATATGGGTGGTAGTTGATAGACTATCAATGATGAAGCACTTGGTACCATGTCAAGATGATACAGATGGCAGAAAATTGGGCGAAATGTTTATATGAAATGTGTTCAAATTACATGGCTTACCAGATACCATACTGTTGGACAGAGAACCTCAATTCACCTCGGAATTCTGGAAACATGTCTGAGAATGACTCTGAATCGAATGAAGACTCTCGACTGCATTTCATCCTCAAATGGACAGCCAAATCAAGTGAATGAATGCCAACATGGAATAGTATCTAAAGAGCTTCATCAATTATCAGCAAAATGATTGGGCCTAGGGGCTACCAATGGCAGAGTTTGCGTCAAACAATCATACTTCTGAAACAACAGGCTGCTGACCGTTCTTTGGCAATTACAGTTTTCATCCAAGGATGACCTTCAGTTAACACTAGTGTTAGCAACGGGTATGGGTTACCCACCCTCGGTCCGGTTCTGGTTCTGGAACTGTACTAAACCTGACCCGGATGTAATTTGCGGTTCCAAACCCGGAACCGACCCGGTCGACCAGCGGGTTTTACCAGGTGTAGTTAGACCCACCGGGTCTTACCTGCAAGTTCTAAAAATGGGTTCTGCTGAATTTTGTGAATGGAAAGCATCGCGCATACGTCAAATGACATTTCACGCTTTCTGCCCAGTTGTTCATTGTATAAAATTGATTTCAATATAGTGACTTTTTCATTACTTATGCTTTCAGAGTGAGCCTTGGTGCATTATTGAGAACATTTCAATGGACAAAAGCAGTCAGAAGTTAGAAAATATGGACGGAGCACATATAATCCCTCGTACTAGAGGTGTTGTACGACCAAAAATCATTAACACTCTGTTGATGCTCACTTTCAGTCATGTAGCCTACGAATATTGTTGCGCGCAAATTGCATAATTACCTGTAGACAATGGCGTTCAGACTTATTGATTATAATATGTCCTGCGATACCAATAAATTGTGATTTAACAATTACTGATATACACTTTTAGGGATAGCATCGGTGTATCATAGAGAATTATTTAGTTGCTAAAGATGGTAAGATGTTCGAAAATATTAATGTAGCATATATGATCCCACACACTAGAGGTGTTGTACGACCAAAAAACCGTTGACGCTCCGTTGACGCTCACTTTCAGTCCTGTAGCCTATGCCTATGGTCAAGCGCAAATATCATAATCAACTGTAATGAATGGCTTTCATTCTTATTTGATTATGATGCGTCCTGCAATACCGATAAATTGTGATTTAATAATTGTAGATGCTCATTTTTAGAGATAGCATCGGTGCATTATTGAGAACTTTTTAGTTGATAAAGGCAGTTAGAAAATAGAAAATGCGAACGTAGCACATATGATCCCTCACACTATAGGCGTTGTGCGACCAAAAATCGTTGATGCTCAGTTGACGCTCACTTTCACTCCTGTAGCCTATGCGTATTGTCAAGCGCAATTATCAGAATCAACTATAATGAATGGCGTTGGTTCTTAATTGATTATGATGCGTCCTGTGATACCGATAAATTGTGATTGAATAATTCCTGATACTCATGTTCAAAGATAGCATCGGTGTATCATTGAGAACTTTTTAGTCGATAACGGCAGTCAGAACACAGAACATGCGAATGTAGCACGTAGAATGCCTTACACTAGAGGTGTTGTGTGACCAAAAATTGTTGACGCTCTGTTGACACTCACTCTCAGTTCTGTAGCCTATGCGTATGGTCAAACGCAATCATCAGAATTGACTGTAATGCATGGCATTCGTTCATATTTGATTATGACTCGTCCTGTGATACCGATAAGTTGTGATTGAATCATTTCAGATACTCATTTTCAGAGATAGCATTGGTGCATCATTGAGAACTTTTTAGTCAATAAAGGCAGTCAGAAAATTGAAAATGTGAAGGTAGCACATATGATCCCTCCCGCTAGAGGTGTTGTGCGACCAAAAATTGTTGACGCTCCGTTGATGCTCACTTTCGGTCCCATAGCCTCAATGTATGTGCACCCACAAATAGGTTATTCATTGATAAAGATGGTATTTATTCTTATTTGAAAAGAAGGTGCCTTGCAATATGAGCTTGGTTATTTAAAATTAAATTTTCAATAAACCTGGACAGAACTCCAAATATACTAACATTGCACACTTCACAGATCAAATTGCATTTCATTTACTATTATATTGCAAGTTTTGACAGCTGAAACTGTTTAAATTGATTGGATATTAAAATTAAATGTCCCCATAATAATAATGCACATAATATCCAAAAAAGTCGCTGCAAATTGAAGCTTCAAATATGTCCAATAAATCAACTTGTCAATTCACTATAATTTTCAATTGCTTCATCATTGCTGCCATTCTCGGTGAAATAGTTATCAGTAATTTTCCATGTAAACGGTGGGAGTGCATACGTGATTCATCAGTGCCATCAGTACTGCAGTCACAACAATGGTAAACGTCGTCTTCTGCTTTGTCTTCTGAATCTGCGAGTGGCGTAAATTCCTTCAAAAGGCTGAGATTAGCCAATCTTTCAGGACTACGTCGTGCTGCAGCAGGTACTGTAGTAGTGGAAGGATTTGTGGCTTTGCGCCTCCAGCGAGTGTAAGGATTTCGAGCAACCTCATTGTCGCAAAGAAGGCAGCCACGCAAGTGATGATCATAGATCATGGATGGATGCTTTTCAATGACCGCCTTCACACTCTTATGGCCTGGCAACTCAACATCCCGTCTCTTTTCTTCTCGAATCTCGGCTCGCGGCTTTAATTCCAATTCTTTGTTTCCTCGATTCCAGCGCGCGATATACCATGTTTGGCATATTGACCATGTTGAGGACGATGCGCATGTCTGCCTGCTCGAGCTGTACACGCCCACCTTGCCTGGCCATCGTTGCAGACATGTTAAAAACCTACTATAATTCTGTTGCTGCAATGACAATTTAAATGTCGGTAATGGCAGTTACTTCAATCATATACTCCTCTGCGGCCTCCTCTAATGCTCCTAAAGAAGATATTGTCCATTCCCGGGGTCGTTTGTCAGAAAATTCGTCTGCAAAATTTCCGGAGTTGACAACATCATGGTGTTCAATTTCAAGGACTGTTCGGACGAATGCCTTGGTAGACCATGGTGGGTTGCCTTTACAGCTCTGCTTGAACTGTTTACGTAGTTCTGAACGGATTGCAGCTAATTAAATCCGGTTAATTGACTGTCGTTCTTGTAGATTATGTAAATTACATCCTATTGCATGGTTGTCCCTGTTTTTCCTGGTGCCAGTTTTGCGTACAATTGTCAACTTTTCATCCTTATGCATATTTCTCGTTGCAATATCGGCGGCTTTTCGGTGGGGATTCTGTGCATGTTAGGGGTTTCCCCTTAGCATGCGTATGAAGTACATCAGGCTTAGTCTCCCAGGCTTACCGTTATTCAAAGATGAATCAGCGGTTAAGATCACACCCCTGAGGATGTCTACTGATGAGTCAGCAGACGGCTCAACATAGCCGGGTGAAATCCCCATAATAGTCTATGCTACAATACTACGTCTCAGCATAGGGAATAGCTACCCAGTGTGGAGACAGTACGCACACTCGTTCAGACAGTAATCTTGGGGGTAAAAACCCATAGTACTGGCCAAGGCATGGGACACACCAACCATACTGCCGAAGCAATGTAACTGCCAAGCAGGGGTCTTCGGATCAGCTGTGCGTTACGGATCAGACTAGTGTTATCTTCGTTATCATGCTAATACTGGGACAAACCATACCCGTGCTTAGCTTCATGGATTTGGTTGGACAAGCGATATTATCTTAGTATGCGGGACTTTGCTATCTCTAGAGCTAGAATAAGCAAAGGAGATAAGCTAACTGCGCCCCGGTAGTTGACTCTACCTAAAAGATAAGTGCTTGGATCTAGACTGTCGAACCCCAGCTCTGCCGTGTTTGCAACAAGATAACTGAGAGAGGGCACCCCCTTCGGGGAACACGGATAAGACCCGATGACACTAGGTACGTTGCAATGTATGGGTTGGCAGCTCATTAAATCATTGATCACTATTCCACTCAATACGAAGAAAGATAACTAATACGAAGTAATGGTCCGATATGTATGTCAGCAACGTCATAACATGCAGAATAACCTTTGGGAACTCCTGGTGGGGGCTTACGCAACCACACGTTGTCAAACGGAACTCTCCACAGCTAACTACCGAGATTGGCTCTGAAGCAACGATCGGATGTTATGTGAACACCCACTACGGTGGACTAAGTGTTTCTGAGATAGTACTATACACACACATCATAGATTACAGAGAAGTACCGTCACCCCTTAGCAGGATGGTTTGACGCGGAAATACTCACCTATAAAAGACCACCTTAAACCCACAAGTTTAAACACAACGATTGAAGCAACAGTCGAACAAACCACAGTCAGAACACAACAGCGGAAAAACCACCTGAAATATTATTAAGTTAATTACCTTAAGAACATTCACCAATAAACTTTTATGTCTATTACAGACGATCAGAAGATTCTCTACGCTCGCATCTTGCACGCCCAAGCAAACACTCGAGCCAAATACGAACACCTGGCAAGGTACCTTCTTCGCAATAACCTTTGGGTAGAATACTACCACTATTTCCATACCGGTGAACTTCCTTCTCAAGTCGCCTTTGACGAGTCTTCGGAAGATTACCTCCAAGACAGTTACGACTTTTAAATAGGGCCATACCGCAATAGATGCCCGTATTCATACATACGGTACAACGATGTAAACGCGTCACAATCGAACTTCATATCTTTAGTTGGATTATTAAAATTAAGATACGCCTTTACCATAAGTCGGTACAACAATATCGATAAGTCACATCTAGCTGCAGTATCCCACTAACAGTGCACGCTGTTTGAGCAAAGATTCCTGGGAAGTGATATTCGCTGTAGAGGTGGGTGTAGGTATAGTTTCATTCTCGGCTCTACTGCTAGAAGCAGTTGGTTGTGGTTCAGCCATATTGTAATTGAAGAGAGAAGAATTTGAGTGTACAGAAGAGGGAGAACCTGAAGAATATATAAGAATTTCTGGGAAACGCAAGTTGAATCGATATTTTAGGCCATCAGTAAAGATATTCTGGTACAGTAGCATTTCATGATGGACTCTGCTGTAAAAGGTGGCAGATTTGCAAGGATGTTGGCCATATACAAACCTGGTTAATTATTGGTCATAATAAACAAAAGTGCACGGCTGGCAATATAAGATTTTTGAAATAGCTACCGATAGTTGTATGTTTAGTGTAATAGCTGTTAAAACTGAAGCGATGTCATGTGAAACAGTTTCTGCAGTCATATTGAATGGATGTTGCATTGAGATTGAAGACACTGCAAAGCCAGTGCAGTTGTAGCGCCTGCTAGTATTATTACTTTGGTAGTGTAACTAGATTGAACCTACAACCATAAAGACCCACCATTCCCCCACTGTCCAACTGCCAACATCTCCAAAAACAAACTCCATACGAACTACACGAAAGAGCAACAAATATGGTCTACCCACCAAAAAAGAACTTTTCCAGACTCCCAGCTGGCAAATACAGCAAATCGACAATACGTGCTACACAACGACGTCATCAAGCGAACCAAGGGAAGACCGGTGCTGAGGCAGAACGGGTCCGAGCACTTGGCGTTGTGAGTAGTCTCCGTTCCAAAATAAGGCGCTCAGCGCAGCGCACACCTGAATCAAACTTTGTGAGCAAGGAAGCAAAGAAGAAGTGGATTGAGGAATTTGTGGAGAGTGAAACAGCAGCAGCGGGAAAGAGGGTTGCGGAAGCAGAAGCAGGGGTAGAGAGAGAGAAAGACACTATATTTAAAAGAGTGTCGGCTGATACAACTAAAATGACATTTGAAAAGATGTTAGAAGCAATTGGAGATAGTATTGACGATGTTGCAACTTCAAACAAGGATGATGATGAATATGAGGAAGAAGATGGAGAAGACAATGAGTATGCAGAGCTCAGTGATGATATTGAACCTGACTGGGTGGTTGGCACAATCAACAAATCAGTGCGGGAACGGTTGGACACCTATCGCACGAATCGAATGAAGCTTGAAAAATTGACAACTCCGGGTTGGGCAGATGCAGATGATTACTTTCGCGAGCTCGACAGAAAGTACGGTACTGCTGAATTGAAGATTCCAGTGGTGTTGACTCCAAATACAATTTCCATTCCTGCCACATCATTTATGGCCCAACCACCCTCTCCTCCTGGAACTAGTCATTTGCTACTAGGAGTTGGAAAGCCTGTTAAGGAATTGATGCCAGTCGAAACAGTTGAATCAGTACGAAATTATCCCTTGCCTGCCTCATCCCGTACTAATTGTTATACAGATGTCTGAATATATGGGTACAGAGCATGATGGCCCATAAGCACAGATAGTCATAAAGTCATAGATTGTGGTATTGCAATTTTCGACAATTTCTTAAGCGTAAATGCTTTTTAGTTCTATTTTTGTATTTGTTAGTTTTCTATGATTCCAGTGACACCTGAAAAAATTGTCTGTGGATGTGCAGGGATGGAACCGAACGTATGAACTTTGACCATGCCAGATATGTCAGATACACTGCTTATCAGCCTGCTTATATTAAGAACGATTATTTGAAGCATGAGAGTAAAAACTTAATTGATACATAATATGCCACCTGAATTTTACATCATTGTTGTTAAATTAATCTCACTTGTTGTGGTCTGATCACATGGTGAATTAATTTAAAAGACAGTGGTTATAAATGATTTTGTAAAACTCCAACTGCATAAGCTACCGCTCAAGCCCTGTACACATGATAGCGATCTCACGTTGACCTCATGGGTGAACATGAATATTTGGCCCAACCAGCTGGATAACCAAAGTGGGCTATATATAATACACACTTATCTCATTACCATTATGCTGTGTAAAGCCGGTCGAAAGCGCTGACTTCATTGACAAATCAGTTCTAAGCAATTCATCCCAGTAGCCACTGAATTGAAGGAATGAAATCACGATTTAGCTGTATTGCAAGGTGAATTCTGATCAAATGTGCATGAAAGCCAGCTTTTACAATCACATAAAGTGCAATCGTGCGATAAGACACATAGGCTGCGGTAGTAAAAGTGAACGTCAATGGAGTGTCAACCATTTTTAGTGACACAACGTCTCTAGTGCATGAGATTGTTTTGACTGCACTAGTTTCATTGTGGTTCTGACCGCCATTATTGACAAATCAGTGGTATGCAATTTATCTGAGTAACCTCTGAATTGAAGAATTTAAATTACGAGTTATCTGTATCGCGATGTATATTCTTCTCAAATATGCATGAAAACCAGCTTTTACAATCACATAAAGTGTCATCGTACGATAAGACACGTAGGCTGCAGGAATATAAGTGAGTGTCAACGGAGCGTCAACAGTTTTTGGTGACACAACATCTCTAGTGCGTGGGATTGATTTGATTGCACTAGTGTTATTGTGGTTTTGACTGCCGTTATCGACAAATCAGTGGTATGCAATTTATCCGAGTAACGTCTGAATTGAAGGAATTAACTCACGAGTTATCTGGATCGCGCCATATATTCTTGTCAAATATGCATGAAAACAAGCTTTTACAATCAAATACAGTGTAATCGTGCAAGAAGACATGTAGGCTGCAGGAGTACAGGTGAGTGTCAAAGAAGCGTCAACGATTTTTGGTGACACAACATCTCTAGTGCGTGGGATTGTTTTGACTGCACTAGTTATATTGCAGTTTTGACTGCCTTTATCGACAAATCAGTAGTATGCTAGTTATCCGAGTATCATCTGAATTGAAGGAATTAAATCACGAGTGATCTGTATTGTGCGGTATATTCTTGTCAAATATACATGAAAGCGAGCTTTTAACATCAAATACAGTGTAATCATGCGAGAAGACACGTAGGCCGCAGGAGTCAAAGTGAGTGTCAAAGGAGCGTCAACGATTTTTGGTGACAGAAAATATCTAGTGCGTGGGATTGTTTTGATTGTACTAGTTTTATTGTGGTTTTGACTGCCTTTATCGACAAATCAGTGGTATGCAATTATATCCAAGTAACATCTGAATTGAAGGAATTAAATTACGAGTTATCAGTATTGGGAGTGATATCATTGTTAAATATGCATGAAAGCTAGCTTTGACAATTAAATGAAGTGCAATTATGCAATAAGACATGACGGCTGCAGGAGTAAAAGTAAGCGTCAACAGAGTGTGACCAATGTTTGGTCACAGAATATTGGGCATGGGAGGGAACAGATACATTGCACTAGGATAATTGAAGTATTGGCCGCGTTTCTGACAAATCAGGTATGCAATTTATCCGAGTAATGTCCGAATTGAAAAATTAAATCACGCTTCATCTGTATCGCGAGATATATTCTCGTCAAATATGCATGAAAGGCAGTCTTTACAATCAAATACAGTGCAATTGTGCGATAAGACACGTAGGCAGAAGGAGTAAATGTGAACGTCAAAGGAGCGTCAACGATCGTTGTTCACACATCATCTCTAGTGCGTGGGATTGTTTTGACAGCACTAGTTTCATTGTAGTTTTGACTGCCATTATCAACAAATCAATTTTTACTGACATACTGTCTATCATTTCTTCTCAAGAACAGTCTGTGGAAGCCGGTATATAAGACATCAAGAAAACCATACACATATCAATATTTTTGACAGCAGTGCAGTTCGAAGTCTTTCTCATTTTGCTTTCATATTCCCTTCAACTACTTTTTCAACGGCTGCTGCAAAGTCCATTGATACATCCTCACTCGAAGTAATGTACTGCTCTAAAGATGAACGTGTTTTTAAACGAGATTTGACCGATGAAATATTGCAAATGGTGTTTGATACATGGTGGACCTCCATGAATGTTGAAACAAAAACTACGATTGTATGGAGCGGCTCCCCGCATACAGCGGCATGGCGATTCTACAATCATTGGGCAAAAACCGACAACAGCTGCCCCGGCGTCTTTTGTATCGTTTGTCACACAGTTCTGGTACATCCATCGGAGAATGGAACAAGTACTATTGCAAAACACCTCAAATCAAAGACACACAAAGCAGAGCTGAATGAGTCCACTGAATCAGACATGACATTATTGATGGGTACGGCTGGTATTCAGCAAGCTTTAGCTGTACTGAAGAAGAAAGGCAGTCAGGGTGTTATGGTGGCAAGTAGTTCCCATCAAACACAGGCTGATTGAAATCCTAGACCATACTGACAATTTTAACAGATTGAGCGTCCAAAACTGGCAGATAATGACTTTAAAACTCTTGAATTCAACCAAGAAACCTGGAACTGCTATTCGATGCGAGGATTTGATTCTGCACACATTCTGTGGAACACCATAACGAAGCTGGAGTTACGACAGACATTCAATGCTTTACGATACCACTTGATTCTTCCCTCTGCCAGTACTCTTAGTAATATTTGCCAAAGAGAATACTCCCTCACAATTGATTCAATCAAAAAGCAGTTGCCGACGAAAAATAAAGTCAGTGTAGTGTGAGATGGGTGGACGTCTACCAATAAATTGGTGATGGTGTTGGTCATTGGGTATTAAATTGATCTTAACTGGTGCCTTCGTGAAGTACAGCTTGCATTTAATGAGGTTTGTGTCCTCTTGATTTAATATTTTCTACTGCTGACAGACAACTATAGGTTAAAGGCAAACACACAGGTGTGCGACTGGCCGAGCATTTGAAGGAGGTACTTGAACGTTTCAGTCTTGCCGACGGTCAATTGCTAGGTATAACTACTGATAACGCCTGATCCAACTATTCAATGACACAGGAGTTACAATCTACACTCGAAACCTCGGGAATTGAATGGTCAGTATTATGAAACCATGTACCATGCATGGCACATGTCATTCAGCTTTGTTTAGGAGCTTTCATGAGTAATCTGGGAGTCAAAGGTCGAACAAAGTCAGGGGAAGCCAATGAGTGTGATGAGCAATTTGGTGAAAATGAGAGTGCCACATTAACCAAAAGCCAAAAGATGCAGAAGGCAGGAAATGCAAGAATCTCAAAGGTGGCAGCCATGAAGCGTGGATTAGCTAAAATTATTGAAAAGGTAGTCACTGCAGGGTATATACACTTTCATTCTGAAGACTGACTCTTGATATAGCAGAGAATGTTTGCAGTATTGATTACTCTGACTCCCAGAAGACGCAATGAGTTTCCCAACTGCCAAAAATCAAAAGTCAGAATTGCAGTATTACCTACCATGGCTGTAAAAACTCGGTGGAATTCAACTCTGGAATTACTGGAGCGAGCATACAGATTGCGAGAGTTTACACCTGAGTGGCTTAAAAACCCTCATTATGCTGATCACTGGCCTTTATTCACAACTGACAACAAATGGATTATTGTCAAATACGTAATAGAGGTGCTGAGACCATTTCGTTAGTGGATACTTTTGATGTCGAAACGGCGTACAGTCACCTTACATCATGTCCTCACAATATATAATGACATATTCAATCATCTAGATGGCGTATTGCGTGCTTTGGCAAAGAAAAAAACTCAGTGGAAAGATGATCTATACTTTGCGTTGAAGTTTGCATGCCAAAAGCTGTTCAAATATTACTCCGAAGTTGCACCAGAGACGGGCATGCTCCTCATTGCAGCACATATCCTTGATCCATTTTGGAAGTTGCGATCATTTAGGAAGTGGGACAAGGCTATAGATGTTAATCCTGAGGATGAGGGCTCCTACACTGCCCAGTACAAGGATGCATTCATACAATCTATGGAGCATGAATACTGTATCAAAAAGCAATTTATGACTACTGGAAAACCTCAAAATATGCGCTATCATGACCCATTCTCCTCCATTACAGTGTCTGGGCCAGGTCAATCGACTTATGATCCATATGATTTGTCCAGTGATGATGGGTAATTTACACCTGCAAACATGGCAGAATCTACTTCAGGGCGCAGCGAACACGCAGCACACCTATTGACGGCTACCACTCTCTATTTGAATTCACCATCCGAGGTACCCAAAAATTGGGGACAAATTAATCCCAATCTTAATGATTATCATTCCAACCCTACACAGATAAGTAGGGCTTTCTGGATATCCGACATAACCGATTAGTGGCAATAGCAAGAAAAATTCAATACGAACTCTACCGATCTATCAAATATAGCGCGGGACATCTTCTCAATCATGCCACACGGAGTTGGAGTGGAAGCCAGCTTTTCACTTGGCCAAGATGGAATCCGGTGGAGGCAGTCTGAAACTGCAGGTGAAACACTGCGAGAAAAAGTGGTTGTTCGGCAGTTTGCGAGAACTAATCATGGTCTTTTGGCTGGTGATACTGCACAAATAGATTCATCAATATCTGATAAGGATTCTGAAATCAAGAAAGAGGCTGAGGAAAGAAAGCTGCACTGGATGGGCAAGGTTCATGACTTTTTGGAGATGTGGCAGGGCAGTCGAAACCTACGCGCAACTCAGAAGGCATCATGCGCCCAACACGAACAAATGACAGCCATGGGTTATATTTCAGACACCGAAGAGATAGTTCAATTATCCTGGTCAGCCTTTAAACATGACGGTGTTGCAGCTTTCAAAATGAGTGAAAAATCCCCTTTTCCACCGTTCTTATCACAGATCGACTTTCCTGGTGGCAAAACCAAAGTTCTCAATATCCAGCAAATATGTAGGATTGACCACCATCCAAGTGAAAGTGATGACAATAGTTCTGCCAAAACTCTTTCTGATACTGACGATTGGCTTCATTGGAACGGTGACATGGACGATCCAAAATATGATGAAAACAATAGAGAGGCTGAGGATGACGATGATATGAATATATGTCATAATTCTGATGTCATTGATGAGGCAGAACAGCCATATGTACATGCTGCCCCTAACATCACATGCTGTATCAAGCGAGTTCGAAAGTCGAAGTGCACAGCAACTCTAATCATTTTGAACTCTATGCCCGCCAATACACAGGAAACAGGAAAAGGAAGAGTTAAAAAGTGACGGTAGAGCGGAGATGTGTATTTTATATTTCTTTTGGATTTCTGTTTCTTGTAATGGAACATAAGGATCGTTTATTTTGTAATTTTCTTGGTCACTATTGAGAAATGTTTTGTATTTGATGCATATATGATGAAAAGGCAGTTCAAATACAATATTCCAGGAAGGTTAAATGCTCGGCCCATTATGATATTATTCAAACATATTTAACGTTGATTTTAAAGATAAGATTAGAGCAGATATAAATAAGATGCGCGAAAAGTAGGCAATAATGAGATAATATACATGATCGATACCAAAATATGTGTGGTGATTGACACATACCACAACATACAGGAATTTATTACAGCACAAGTGTTTATATGGTTTTGGCCATCTTTCTGTTTGTTACAAAGTTAACCTATTAGTTTATGATACATATTTAATAATTTGTAGTTGTGATTTGGGATTTGGTTGAAATAAGTTCAACAACAGTCAAAATCATTAATATGAATCGCTTGGTTGATTAAATTGAGATTGTCAAACGTCACATGTGCAATAGTATGCACCCGTTTTTGGACACATCTAATAACCCGGGAATTTGGGCGGTTCCACAATGTTGAGTTAACCCGAACTGTTTTTTCTGGTTTGGTTCTACTGGCGACCAGAGCCGTCTATTTGGAAACGGTTCGGTTCTGACCCCAACCCGACCTGGAGCTTCCGGGTTGGAACCACTACTAACACTAGTGAACACCCAGTTCAGAACCGAAACGACATCAGGAAAGTAAAGGCCATATTCTCTCCCAAAAGATGCATGAAATCTTCGAACAGATGAAAGCTGAAATGTCCCGAGTACAATCAATCCAAGCAATACAAGCCGACAAACAACACAAGGAAAGAACGGACATGGCAGTGGGAGGCACAGTATGGATGGACGCTAGGAATATCGCAACAGGGAGACCAAGCAAAAAGCTAGACTAGAAACATCCAGGACCATACGAAATCACCGAAGTCATCAGCCTGTGGGCCTACCAATTGGACCTGCCTCAGGATATTCATATGCACCCAGTACAATCACTCTCCCGCCTAAGCAAAGCCTTGAACGATCCATTGCCCGGACAAATCGAATCAGCATCACCTCCAGTCATCGGGAACGGTGAAGAAGAATACCAAGTCGAATGCATCGAAGACTACAGACTATTTCCACAACAGCTGCAGTATCTGGTCAAATTGAAGAGCTACAACGAAAGGAGCTGGAAGCCAGCAGTCAACATAGACGGTCTTCATGCCATTGATTTATTCTATGCAAAACAACCTGGAAAACCCAGATGAATTGTCTCAAAGGAACTCGGCTTGCTGGAGGGGGAGCTTCGGTCACGGTTGTGTCGAGTGAGGATCGGAGAAGTAGCGATAATTGATGGAGCATATACAAAGAATACCGGACGCAAGGAAGGAAACAGGGTTTAGTGGAAGGAATCAGATCTTGTTGGAAAGAATGAGGTTTTGTTGGAAGGAACCAGGTTGTGTTGGTGGCATTGTAAATATGGTGTGATGGATATGATGTGAGCTGCAGATTGAAAGGGTTGCGTACATAGTTGGATCAGGTTTGGATGTATTGTGGAAGGAGTGAGTAAAGGTGACGACAGTCGCATTAGTTGTATATAAGGACGATGGTTTAGCGCAGGATAGATTTATTTTTCACTTGTTCTCTAGTCAACAAAACAATCAATAGCTTCGGCACCGGCTTGTGTTCACTTCAGTGATAACAGATTTCGAGTCTCTAGTTGTTATGCAGTATCCACGATCACTGTATCTTCCTTGTGGTTTTTATCACCCCTAGAACCCTGAGCCTTGCAACCTTGACATCGGCTTTCCCAGGTTTTTCTGTATAGATGATATCAATGACTTGAAGTCTATTAACATTCAATACTAGTTTCCAGTATCATTAGTGTTGGCAACAAACCGAATTGGTTTGCGACAAATCAAATCAAGCAGGGATTCAATGCGAGTTTGATCTGGGATTTGTGAATTTCCACCAGTTTACCACAAACCGGTTGATGAACTAATGGAATTCAAACATCAAGATTGCAGTGAGTTCTTGTCTGATCGGCTTGAATGTTATTTTATTTTGTAGTGCTTGAAGTTACCTACCAGACGAATAAACAATCGAACCGATTGAACTAGAACTCAATTACTTATTTTGGTTTGAAATCTGGGGACAAATTTGGTGGAGTTTGAGCAAAAATCTTGGCAAGGATTCAGTTTGCACAAATCAAACCGATTCGTCAATTCTCACAAATCTCTATGGTTCATTGCCAAAACTAAGTACCATTGATCATATTCTTTCAACTGGACTAAGTACTGTCACTGGCATCTGAATATTTAGTAGTCTATAATATATCATTCCTTATATTTCTCTTTGCCTTTTACTCTGACTGGTGGTAGTAGCAGTTGTATTTGTTCTGGTAATAGATTCTGTAATACTTTAAATGGTCAGGAAATTGGTTGTATTTGTTAAATTTTCAAGTTTCCAGATAAGGGCTAGAGTTTACCAGCTAAAATTGGATATGAAACCTTAGCTTCTAGCTAGAAACTGGAATATTTGTTGAGTACTGGATAAATTTAAAAGTGTTTTGGTGACTGTAAACGATTGACTAATTGGCTACGAAGCTCCATGCATATATTTGGTTCTAGATTTATCCGATCCACCATGTTGCTCAATTTCAGTATTTTTACATATCTGGTATCTGTTTATATTCTGTCTTCTGTCCTGAGTATGTGCACTTCATAGTCTTATTTATTGGATTGCTCAGCATATATCGATGGGTATCTGTTCATAACAGCTTTTATTTAAATCAAGATTTCATTTATCTCTGAATTGAATTGCCCCATATTTACTTTTCAAATATTATTGCCCTTTCAAATTTGATGTTGATTGAATATTGTTTGCAAATAAAACTCATCATTGCCAAAGAATAGACAGCAGTTTGTGAATTCTGAAATTTTGTTTTTTAATGCAAACTCTGCCATTGAAAGCCACTAGACTCAGTTGTTTTGTTGATAATCAATGAATGCACTAGAAAATATAGTTCCATTACTATATTCATTCTTTTTGTTGAGTTGTTCATTCGAAGATGGAATACTGTATAAAGCCGTTTTTCTGCTCCCCAGAATTGGTATATGAATATTTAACATTCTAAGGCAAACTGAAATCTATATTCTGACAGTATAGTATCTGGTAGGTTATGTTGTTCAAATTCTTGGTAAATACATATTGTTTACAGCTTCTTTCCACGCTTATCATGATGGCATTGAACCGAATATTTCATTTGTAATAAGTGGTTCACTATTATCCATATAGTATTGTAACCCTGGCTTTCCATGAGTTCTACTATAAAATCTATACTTTGGTCTTTCCAGGATTGCTCCATTATTTACAAAGGTTTGAGTCACCCATGGAATTTGTAATTGCCTGATTTACTGCATTGGCACACCTAGCAATTTGTTATATACATATCCATTTTCTTTCTTATTTCTTGCTACTGATATTTCTATTTTAGGCATTCAAGGATTTATGTCTGTTCCTAATAATCTGCTGCTGGCAAATTATGATGTTTTTTCAATAGTTGTAGCAGATCTTTGCCTATATTGCTGTTTATATGTATTGTAAATGTAGAAAGTTTTTTAATACTATCAAATAGATATTTCTAGACCATGTTTTGAATTCCATACCAGTATTCCTCTGATTTGACATGTCTGTTATATAGGTTTACCACCTTTGCAACAGATACTACCAGTCTCATCCATATTATCTTGACTCGATTTTCCGTTGTTAGTCTAATTTATTACGCTTTTTCTGCCCCCCCCTTTGAAGGAATGTTTTCTGGCACTCTAGTAAATATATCAGACTTTGGTCCTTGCTTTTCTTATTGGAATACAATTATCAATTTATGACTTGAGGGTAATTCAAATCATTGAATTCATTGTCTGTTGAATAATTTTGAAATCATAAAGTATTTCAGGTTCTTATGATTTATCAATATTTTGATTGTATATACTAACCCTTTATATTTGGCTCTCTATTGTTTTTGGCTTTTTACTCTAGCCCGGAGTGTTTGGTCATGAATCCTATAGATCGCTTTGGCTGGTATACATTTCGTCAAAAAGAAATTTACTAGATGTAAGACTCCTGAATTGTTATATTGTGACAGTACTCCTTGTGATAAATATCTAGATTTATTAATTTCAAGTATGATTCATTTGTAGTTGTTGAAATGAGCTAAGACTGAAGCTGTTGTCAATAGTTCTTTTAACTCCATAAAGACTCTTATTTGATCAGTTCTCCAGCAACACTTGTAGCAGCTTCCTCGTGAACTTGGTAAGAGAATGAAGTACCTTGCTGAAATTTCTAATGAACGATCCTTAGCAGTTGGCAAAACCTATGAATACCACAACTTTCTTGAACTTGCTTTCATCAGTAAAAAATTTTGGTACCAGGGTGTATTTGTCATCTCTGGGTATAGGTCATGAACCTAAAGTACCTGGAGTATTGGTTTGCAAGGTAATATGTAAGTCTGTGATAATACAATGTGACACTGCAAAAACAACTCTAGGCACTGGATATTTACATTGTTTCATATTTCACTACTTGCTGTTATGCCTAACATGATACCCTCAGAGTGGGAACATACACAATCACTCACCACTGGATGGCAGCGGCTGTCACTCATCTCCAACACCGGTGTGAAGCTTCTCAAATGGCAAAGTATAGTGAACTGCAAAGAATAATGAACTGCCAAGCATACTGAACTGTGAAGTTTACAATCAGTGAAGCTTCCCAAACAGCAAAGTTTCTCTCCAGTGAACAAATCTAGAGAGTGCACCTCCTTGGCCAGAGCGAAGCAAGGATAGAGTGGCTCTGAAACTCTCCATGCAATGAAAGCTGCAGTGTACATTGCTCTGAAAGTCTCTATGCAATGACAGCTGGGGAATGCACCACTCCAAACAACAAAGCTAGACAAAGCTAATCTCAACGCAACAAACACTAGAGAAAGCTACTTTCTATCCAACGAAAGCTCAAAGCATGTGCATTATCATAGCATAAAGCTATCACTAACAAATGAAACCTACCTGTCTTGAGGTGAATTTGATCAAACGGGTACCTCTCGTCTGGAAGACTGAATCTATGGAATTGATGTCAGGAAGGATACCAATGACCCGAGTATAATCTAGTAATGATAATGATACCAAGAGATTGGGAGCTTGAGGCCAGCGGTAGTTACAAATGTTGTACAGTGGTTCAATGGTACATAGGAATCAGATCATTGATCACTTTCCCAGCAAGGAGAACATGCTGAAACAATATACGCATTTGGCAAGCCATTTCATTATGTTGGGAATCGTTTAGTCATTCCCACATCCTGAGTGAAGTATTTGATTGGCCGCAATCAAAGCATATTCCGAATCGAATACAGCTACTACTTTTCCCGGTCAACCTTGAGTGATACTCCCAATGTCACACTTGCTGCTTTGCAGAATTCAATGTATTGTGTTTTTTGTGTAGCCAATGGTATTGCACAGTATTTGGGACGTGGTGGTAATACTGTACTGTATATATTGATAGCAACAGTTCCAACCCGAAGCCTTCGGTCCAGGTTTGGGTTGGAATCGAACTGTTTCCAAATCAGCAGTTTGGGTTGCCACAAGAACAGAACCAGAAAGAATGGTCTGGGTTGACTCCAAATTTTGGAACCACCAAAATTACTAGGTTATCAGATCGATCCAAAAACTGGTGCAAAATACTCCATATGCGACTTTTGAAATTCTGAATTATATAAACTGCGCTATGCATAATTATGATTTTGACTGTTACTAATCTCATTTTAATTAAGTTCAATATCACAAGTACAATTTGTTAATTTTGTATCACAACATGGTAGTTTGACTTTGTAAGTAGAAGCAAGCCAGCCAAAATTGTATATAATCTGATGCAGTGGTAAATTCCAGTACATTGTGGTATGTGTCAATTACCACAAATATTTTAGTTTCAACCATATCTATTGTCTCATCATTGCCTACCTTGTGTTCATCTTAAACATATCTGACCTTCAGACTTACCATGAAAATTGTACAAACAATATTCCAATAAGCCCAGCGTTTGTATTCTACTAATATACAGTATTAACAGTCTTTTCATTATATATGTTTAAATATGAAACATTCCCCAATGATGACCAAGAAAATTACACAATAAATATTATGCCCCATTATAAGAAACAGAAAACCAATTGAAACATAAAATACAGATCAACGCTCTACTGTCGTTTATTCCCTTTTGCTTTTCGTATTTCCTGTTTATTGACAGGCGCAGAGTTGTGAACGACCATAGTTGTAGTACGTTTTGACTTTAGAACTAGCCTAATAAAGCCTGCAATATTAGGGGCAGCATGTACATCTGGCAGGTCTGCCTTATCAATGACATTAGCATCATCAAAATGATTCATATCATCCTTATCATCAGTCTTAACATTGTTTTCATTACAGTGAGAATTGTCCAAGTCACTGTTCCAATAGAGCCAATCATCAGTATCAGAATTAGTTTCGGCTGAACATTCATGATTACTTTTGATACAATGGCAGTTGATCCTACTTATGTGTTGGATATTTAGAACTTGGGTTTTGCCCCAGGGAGGTAGATCTGCGATAAGGATGGTGGGAGTGCTAATTTTTCAGTCAATTTGAAAACTGCAATACCAGTATGTTTCAAAGCCAACCAGGATACATTAACTGTTTCTCTGTATCTGAAATGCATCCCATGGCAGTCATTTGCTTGTTTTGAGTGGGTGATGCCTGCTGAGTTGTTCGTAGGTTCTCTCTGCTTTGCCATATCTCCAAAAAGTTATGAACCTTGGCTATCCAATGGAGCTTTCTTTTCTCCGCTTCGTTTTTGATGTCAAAATTGTTATCAGATACTGACGAATCCATTTGACCTTTATCGCCAGCCGAAAAACCATGATTGTTTCTGGCAAACAGTCAAACAACCACTTTTTCTCAAAGTGTTTCACCTGTAGTTTTTGACTGCCTCCACACAATGACATCTAGGCCAAGTCCAAAGGTAGCTTCCACTCCAACCCTATGTGACATGGTTGAGATGATGTTCCAGGCTATATTGGCTTGATCAGTGTACATTGTGTTCATCTTTTCCTGTTGTCACCACCAATCAGTTAGGTCAGGCCTGCAGAAGACCCTGCTTATCTCTGTGGTGTCGGAATGATAATCATTGGGATTGGGATTGATTTGGCCCCAATTTTTGGATACCGTGGGTGGTGAATTGAAATAGTTTGTGGTGGCTGTCATTAAACGTACTGTGCAATGAGTGCGCCCAGCAGTTCATTCCGCTGTGTTTGCAGGGATATAGTATTCATCATCACTGAACAAATCATATGGATCATATGTCGATTGACCTGGCCCAGACACAGGTATAGCGGAGAAGAATTCATGATTCAGTACTATATTCGATTATCTGTTGGTCGTAACTACATTTTTGGTTGAGTATTTGTACTTGACGTATTATGTCAATGCATCTTTGTAGTGGGCGGTGAAGAAAACCTCGTCTTCAGGAGTGTCATCCATTGTCACAGTTGTGTTGAGTGTTGATCGGTGGTGGAGTGATGATCGGTGAATAATATAAAGTATAAAGCACGATGTGAATGAAATCAGGTTTCAAACGGAGGCTAGAGCATGATGAGAATAAAATCAGATTACAAATGGAGGTTCAAGCATGACGAGAATGAAATCAGGTTTCAAATCAGGGTTTTACAGAAAACAACAGAATCGTACAAAAGCGGTGTACAAAGACAGCAGAATTTTGGATGTATGATAGAACAAGTGAAAACACTGTATATAAATCAGGTATTTGGCGGAGGATAGTTTTTCTCTTCACTTGTTCTCTCGTCTATGAATCAATCAATTAGCTTTGGCTTTCACTTCTTTCACATTCGGTGATTCTGAATTGAGTCTTTGCGTACAGCCTTGATTTCTTTATCTACAGACTATTCTCGACTGTTGAGCTTTTCTGCTCTTGGATTTTATAACCCCTAGAACCCTGAGCCTGGAACCCTTGATAGAAGAACGAGTCTATAATGGATTCAACTGAATATATTTTTGTTTTATGTGCCGTTACCCTCATCCCTGAGGCGGCTATTATTGTGACTGTGATTGCAACGCGTCCTGCACAGTTTTTAAATCAGCAAGCAATTTCCAAAATAGATTGGCTATTCATTCCTACTGGAGACACATCAGCTTACTGTGCTTGTGGATCTTTCGAAAACCTATAAACTCAGACATCGTTGGCCATCAGTGCCACTTGTAAATATATGAGCAAGGACAAAAGAACCTGCAACTGCATTTATGTTTGTCATTGTTCAGACGAAGAAGGAGGCTTAGATCACGATTATCCAAACACAACGATTCACTTCAACTGAGCAGCAATTCAAGAGTGGGCCACAATACCGACCTGCAACCGCAGCATGGAGGAATTTGATACCCTTTTTCATTGCATTGAGGAACGCGATTGTATTTTTTGTTCACTGTGGACCCTCAGTCTGGAAACCTGTTTGCTGTGGTATCTAATCAGGCATTAATGTGCTGGAACCCCAATAAGTGTATTCGGTGTGAAATTTGTCACGGTTGTGTCGAGTGAGGATCAGGGGAGGAATATGGATCAATGATGGGGATATAGGAATACGAAGGGAATCAGGTTTTGTTGGTTGGAATCAGGTTTTGTTGATTGCGTTGTAAATATGGCGTGATGGTTATGGCGTAGGCTGCGGACTGAAAGGGTTGTGTACATAGTTGGGTGGAGTTAGGATGTATTTTGGAAACGAGTGAGCAAAGGTGACGACGGTCGCGTTAACTGTATATAAGGATGCTGGATTCGCGGAGGATAGATTTGTTCTTCACTCGTTCTCTAGTCTACAAAACAATCAATAGCTTCGGCAAACATCCTTTGTTCACTTCTGTGATTCCGGAATTCGAGTCTCTTGCCTGTTACCCAGTTCCCGCGATCACTGCTCACCCCACAACACCTATCTCTTAGTTTGGATTTTTTATAACCCCTAGAACTCCGAGCCTTGAACCCTTGACAAAATTGCTTGGGGCAACGACTGCTGGATGAACTGGAAAAGCGATACCTGGAGGCACATCTGTGATGAGTGCCTTGAAGTAGCACAAATCATTGGCTGGAGAATCAATAAATATCTGCACCAATCACTGTTCAAAAATTGCAAAGATGTCAGGAGAATCTTCAACAGCAACCCACGATGTGACACTGATGGGGGCACTACAATTGGAACTGGAAAACATAATGCTGGCAAATACGGAGATCATGAATAAAGAGCAGCTCAGGAGTCACATTCAGGACATCAACTGAGGACTAACAGCCCTTGCTCAGTCACCGACAGCCATCAGGTTCAACGAATTTCAAAAAGACCAGCAATCAGTAAAAAATGTGAAGGCACGCATATCGGAGTTATTGGCAGAAGGAAACAAGGTCATAGAGGAATGGAACAACCTGAAACAGGAGCTGCTTCTTATGCAAAAGAAGTTAAGAACCACGGAGAAAAGAGTGCCAGTCTGCACACGTCAAGACCTGCAAGCCAAGATCACAGATCTAGAACAATGATTGAAAAACAGAGCACCAGAAGGGACAGAAAACCTCAGACAGGAACTAGAAGAAACAGAGGAACAGTTAAGGACCTGTGGAGAAGAAAGAAATGAATATCGGGATCAGGTCCAGCAAGTATTAGCATTGGCAGCAATATCGGATGGTGGCATCAGTAGTAGAGGACACAAAGGCAGTGAAATTCTCAGGTTTTCTGGAACAGACCAAAGGGCACGTCTAGGCTGGATGGCACAACTAGCCAGGAAAAGTACGGATGAACTGGGACGATTCTTCCGAGAACAATTCAAAATGTGGTAGGTGGCATATTGACTAGTAGGCGAGGCCCTGAATCAAAATCAACCGTACCTTGACAGGAAAACTGGAGATCTGAAGTCAGAGTCACTGAAAATATTGCTGGACCTATTGCAATTGGCTTGCGGAGACCAGGACATATGGGCCACAGCAAATCGGAAACTGCTCAAACTTAAGCAACAGGATCAAGAATTTGCCCAATACTATGTAGAATTCCAGCAGTGGGTACCTGAAGTCGATTGGAACAAAGCAGCCCAGTATGAAGTATTACAACAAGGCCTATCTGAGGAGCTGAAGGACTGGCTCAAGTAGAGCGACATCCCGTCGGACTTCATGGATTTTGTAAAAATATGCTCAACAAGGAACTCCCAAATCCGCACCTGTACTGCGGAGAGAAAGTCAGGAAGATGGACAGAAGGGTCGAAGAAACAGGAAACCAGGAGCAATACCACACCTGCCCCAGAAATAGCACCAGCAGGCACTGTGGCAGGTTACCACGGCCCTGCTCCAATGGACCTTTGAGCAGTCAAGGGGAGGAAGATTACGCCGGTGGAACAAAAAAGGCAAAAAGAAGGAGGATAGTGAATATACTGTGGGGATTGAAGGCACTTCTCAACAATTGTCCAAGAAAATTAAAAGCAGCATCAGGTCAGGTAGAAGTAACACCTTAAAAGAAAGCAGGAAATGAAACGAATGCAGATTCGGGAAAGGTGGAGTCAGGAAAAGTCTAGGCCATTGCAATAAAAATGGCCATTGTGCTGGGCACAAATCTCCTTTGTCTACAGGTGTTAAGTCTCCTTTTGGAATTTTGCAGTTGTGGATTAATGTTAGTATCACAGAAATTAAGGAGTCTTTATTGGAAAACAAGCATCTTGTTGTGAAATGTTGGCGAAAAATGGGAGACAGATTAATCGATACGCACGCTTGAATTGACTGCGGCGCCATGGGAATACCATTTGTAGACAAAAATATCGTTCTCCATCATCAATTAGAATGAGAGGAATTACAAGAATGAAGAGAGTTAGAGGATATTGATGGAAGGCCCATCGAATCAGGAACCATTACGACCATGGCCAAGTCAAATATAGGATTATGATCACATTAGGGGCAACTACAACCGTGAAACACTGGGAGCTTTGTTCCAGGCTTACCCGGTCAAAGTAGTATCCGTACTAAATTTGGGATTGCTTCAAAGATAGGTTAGAAGGTTAACTGGGGATGTGAAATCACAAAAAGATTCTGAACAAAAAGAATATCTTTTCAATGCGTATATTGTTAAAGCTTGTTCTCCTCGCTGAGATGGTTGATTATCCTTTCTACCCTCAAAGAACCCAAGGTCATCATACCTTCATCTTCACTTCTAACAAATACTTCTATCTACGCATTTCTCTACAACTCCAGTACCGTAACCGCCTTCAGACCTCCTGCAAACCAATGCCCGTTCCTTTGCAACCGCCGCGGTCCTCCATCACTCGATCCTCTATTGTCTTTATTGTCATTAGATTATAATCAGACCATTGGTATCCTTTATGACATCAAGCTTGCGGGCTTGTTCTTCTGGACCAGTGGTATTCTTTCAATCTGAAGACCTCCAGACAAATAGAACTCTTTCGATACAGCGCAGCTTCACTATTCAGAGTCAGCAGGTATTCTTTGGCCTCTGGCAGTCGTCGGCAGTTGGCTGGTGCCATTCTGTTGTTTGCCGGCTATCTGTTTGTCATCAGCTGCTTTGCCAATGATATTGAGCTGATCGCCGGCTGTCTGATTATTGTCAGCGATTCGGAGCATAAGGGACTGCGGCCATTGACTAGCTGTCCATGCTTATTAATGGTGTGGGTGTTCATTTACTAGCCATCCGAAAAGATTAGCTCCGGCATCCGAGACGAGTGATAGCCGATGACATCTAATCAGGGAAATCACGGGTGATCGTATGTGACCCCCCTGCAAACTTACTTGGTGTACCAAAGCATTCATAACAAAGTTGGGGCAGTATCTGAACGTACAAGGATTGCCATGGTTACAACATCGCAACGTAACGATTAAATTCCAGCTGCGAAGGATCAGTTTCAAAAGCAGCTGCTGTCAACAGCATTGCCATCATCATTCGAGCATATGGGTATCGGTCAATCATGTGTAATCAACAGCAGCAGATCCGAAATGATCAGAATTGGACATCTGTGCCGTAACAGCATCACCTTTTGTAAAATGAGTCAGAAGGGAGCAACTCAAGGTTTATGCCATCACACTGTACGAAATGAACAAGGCCTTAGGAATTAAAGGATCTACAAGAAAAGTCCCTCAAAGAAATCATTCCCAAAGAACACCATGAGTTTCTACCCCAGTTTAGTAAGGAAATCGCTGAAACGCTACCACCGCACCGACCCTACAATCATCGGATCAAATTACAGAAGGGCTTTACACTGCCGTTTGGGCCTATTTACAGCTGATGTTGAAACGAGCTACAAGTTTTAAAGGAATGGATAGAGAAGAACTTGTTCAAAGGATGTATCCGGTTGTCTTCATCACATTGCGGAGCCCCAGTACTCTTCGCACCAAAACTGGGAGGAGGTATAGGATTCTGTGTTGATTACCAAGGCTTAAATGAAGAAACAATAAAACACTGGTACCCCTTACCATTCATCCAAGAAACCCTGCTAAGACTCTCGAAAGCTCACTATTGCACCAAGCTCGACATCCACAATGCATATAATATGATTAGAATCGCAGAAGGGGACGAATGGACAATGGCTTTTAGAATCCACTATGGACTTTTTGAATCACTGGTTATGCCCTTCGGACTTACCAATGCACCAGTATCCGTCCAAGAATTCATCAACGATACATTAAGATCTTTCTCGAACAAGTTCTGCACGGCGTTCTTGGATGACATTCCAATTTTGAGTGATGACCTGAGGGAATACAAGGAACATGTCAGAGCAGTCATGACCGCACTTAAGGAAGCTGGTTTCTACCTAAAATCAGAGCAATGCGAGTTCCAAAAGTAGGAAGTCAAATACCTAGGGTAATTTGTCGTAGTGAACGGAATCAGAATAGATCTGAGACAGTCCAAGCCGTTGAAAATTGGAAAGCACCGGAGAAATTCAAAGAAGTCCAGGTCATTTTGGGCTTTGCCAACTTCTATTCACGATGTATACGGAACTACAGCAGGGTGGTACAACCGCTAACAACACTTACGAAAATGTCAGTACTTGTTCACTGGGGACCCGATCACAAACGAGCATTCACCGACCTCAAGAAAGCTGTAACAATGGCACCAGTGCTAGCCCATTTCGATTATAAAAAAGAGATTGTCCTCAAAACCCATGCCTCAAGTTACGTATCTGCAGGAGTCCTCTCTCAACACAACAACCAAGAAGTACTACACCTGGTGGCCTTCTTCTCCAAAAAACACCCACCCGCCAAAGAAAATTACGAAATCTACAACTAAAAATTAGGTGCAATTGACAAAAGCCTGGAACAATGGCGACCCAAATGGAAAGATTCAGAACATCCGTTTAAGATTCTTACCGATCACAAGAACCTGGAGTACTTTATGATATCAAAACTGTTAAATCCAAGGCAGACCAGGTGGTCCGAATTCCTGTCAAGGTTTAAATTCAATATAGTTTACTGGCCAGGAAAGCAAGGTCAAAAACCTGATGCACTTACAAAAATGCCAGGAGACATTCCTCTGAAGGGGGGGGGCAGAAAAAACCCAACAAATCATGCTAAAGACGGTAAACCTTGGTGGGAGGGTATACAAAGTGTCACTGGTGGCATTCACGGAAACGGTCAACCTGGATAGCGACTCCGTAAGCTCCGAAGAGTTATGGAACTGGATAGAAAAAGTATATCAGCATCGTCTGTACGACAGTAGCGAAGGGTGATGTACGCATAAAGATCAGTCACTGGAAATCTCTGAAATACAAATCGTACCAACAGAGGAGGACAAGTTCAAGTGGATTCAGAAATACCATGATTCTCCACTGGTGGGACAGTCAGGACGAGCGAAAACCTACGACCTGTTGAGCCGAAGCCGTTTCTGGAACCACATGAAAAAAGCTGTGCATCACTATGTACGCAACTGCCACATGTGTCAAAGGAGTAAAGCAATCCACGGAAAGACTCCTGGCCTGTTACAACTTTTGGAAATACTGGAGCAACGATGAAAGGATTGAAGCATGGACTTTGTAGTCGGACTACCAGAAAGCGAAGGGTTTAACGCAGGATGGGTAGTGGTCGATCACTTAATGATGAGGCGACACCTGGTACCCTGCACTGACAAAGTGGACAGAAAGATGTTGGGAGAAATGTACATGAAGGAAGTGTTCAGACTGCACAGACTGCCCGAAACAATGGAATTTGACCTGCGACTGTATTTATTTTTGTTATTGTCTAGAAGAAGAAGGAGACTTAGATTGCGATTATCCAAACCCAACTGTCCACTGCAACTGTTGAGCAATTCGGAAGTGGGCCAAAATACCTGCCCGCAACAGTGGCAATGACAAATTGGATATCTTTTTTTCATTGCATCGAGGAACGCAAATGTATTGTTTGTTCGCTATGGACCCTCCGTCTCGAAACCCTATTGCCTTGGTATACAACCAGGCGCTAATGTGCTGGAACCGCAATAAGTTCATTTGGTATGAAATATCTTGGGGCAATGACTGTTGAATATAATGGAAAAGCGATACCTGGAGGCACATCTGTAACGAGCACCTTGAAGTAACACAAACGTTCAGCTGGAGAATCAACAGATACCTATATCAATCACCATTCGAAAATCGCAAAGATGGAAGGCAGCTCCTGATCACCAGTAGCTCAATACATAGAGCCTTCCAGAATCAGCCAAGAAATCATAGAGAGACAGATATTGGTATATTACACCCAGCTGGACCTGAAACAAGCCCTGGAAGCGGCAAATGCAATGAAGGATACAATAGGTCAGATACTACCGGCACCTCTATTCCAAGTTGAGAATGAAATAAACCAACTAAACGAAAAAATTGCCACCCATGCAGCAAACATTGGAACAGGTGAAGAACACATTATCAAGTTGTTAAAAGAAGGGAAAGATCTCGAACAAAACAAGGCAAACACCAACAAGGAGTTGGGACTAATGCAACAACGAATCAAGGACTTGGAAGCAAGAGTGCCCACCTGTACATATGGGGACTTACAAACCAATGTCACCGAATAAGAACAATGACTGGCAAACAGAATGCCAACAGATACGGAGGTATTAACTCAGGATCTAGAGGATACTCAGGATCAATTGAAAAGAATTGGGAAACAGAGAAACGAATATCGGAATCAGGTCAAAAGGGTGCTTGCACCCACGGGGAATGGTGGTAATTGTGGTGATAATAGAAGACCTAAAGGCATCGAAATTCTCCAATTTTTGGGAACAGACCGAAGGGAAATTTGAGGATGGATGGCTCAACTAGCCATGAAAATTACGGATGAACCGGGACAATACTTCAGCGACCAATCCAATATGAGGTACGCAGCAAATCAACTAGACGGCGTGGCCCTAAATCACATTCAACCATACATCGACAGGACAACCAGAGATCTGAAGTTAGAGTCACTGAAACAATTGCTGGACCTATTGCAATTGGCTTTCGGAGACCAGGACATATGGGCCACAGCAGATCAGGAACGGCTCAAACTTAAGCAAACAGATCGACTATTTGCCCATTACTATTCATAATTCCAACACTGGGTACCTGACGTCTATTGGAACAATGCAGGCCAGATAGAAGTGTTACGACAAGGACTATCGGAAGAGCAGATGGACTTACTTCAGCACTGTGACATTCTGTCGAACCTTGCAGAATTTGTCCACATGTGCTAGAAACGAGACTCACAAATCTGCGCCCGAGCTGCAGAGAGAAAGTCAGGAAGATAGACAGCAGGGTCAAAGAAACAGGAAACCAGGAGCAACACCACACCAGCCCCAGAAACAGCACCAGCAGGCACTGCGGCAGGTTAGGATGGCCCTGCTTCAATGGACCTTTCAGTAGTCAAGGGGAAAAAAATTACGCTGGAGGAATGAAAATGACGAAGCGAAGGAGGATTGTGTATGTACTGTGAGGATTCAAGGCTTTTTGCAGTAAGTTGCCCGAGAAAATTGAAAGCCGAATTAGGACAGGTGGAAGTAACACCTTTGAAAAAAGCAGCAATTGAAATGGATGCAGATTCGGGAAAGGTGGTGTTGGGAAAAGCTTAGGCCAGTGCAATAAGAATGGCCATTGTGCAGGCCACGAATTTCCTTTGTCAACAAATGTTAGTCCTAGTTTTGCAATTTTGTAGTTTTCGATTCAAAGTGCAGAAATGATAGAATCTGCAATGGAACGCAAGCATCTCATTGTGAAATGTTCAGTGAAATTGGGAGAAAAAATGGTTGTATGCACACATTAATCGACTGCGGAGCCAGGAGAATGGCATTTGTGGATGAAGATTGGGTTTACCGTCATCAGTTAGAAGAGAAGAAATTACGGGAATCAAGTGAGCTAGAAGTTATCGATGGAAGACCTATCGAATCAGGAACCATTATGGCCATGGCCAAGCTAAACAAAAGAATATGATTACACCAGTAACAATTACCAGCATTCGTAATGAAATTGGGACACTATCCGATTGTGCTAGAGCTACCCTGGCCTCCACTTCACGATGTAACGGTCAAGTTTCGGAATCACACGATCGGTGTTGAAAGCAGGTACTGCCAACAGTATTGCCAGCACCACTCGGGCATATGGGTGTGGGTCCACCATATGGAAACAACAGCGGATCCGGAGAAACCTAGCTAGGCATCTGCACAGTAGCCGTATTACCTTAAGCCATCATCAATTCGAAGAGAAGGAATTACTGAAGTCAAGAGAGTTAGAGGTTATCGATGGAATGCCCATCGAATCACGAACCATTACAACCATGGCGCAGTTACACATGGGAATGCGATCACATCAGGAGCAATGACCAGCGTTTGTAACATAATTTGGACATCATCCGACAGTGTTAGGGCTACCGTGGTTACAGCTTCATGAGGTAACAGTCAAATTTCAAAGTCGCAGGATTGGTTTCGAAAGCAGCTACTGCCAACAACACTGCCAACACCATTCGAGCATATGGGTGTAGGGCAATTATATGCAAACAACGGATCCAGAGAAACCCAGACTACTGCGGGAACATATCCCAGCAATCAACACAGGACTCACAGCCCTTGCTCAGTTACCAACAACCAGCAGATTCAACGAATTGTTAAAGGAACAACAATCTGTGAAAACAGCGGAATCATGAATATCGGAGTTATTGGCAGAAGGAGACAAGGTCATCGAGGAACCGAACAACCTGAAACAGGAGCGGCTTCTTTCCCAACCGAAATTAAGAACTACAGAGGAAAGAGCCCCGGAATGCAATCATGGAGATCTGGAAGAAAATGTCCGGAACTTAAAACAACTATTGAACAACAGAGTACCAGAAAGGACGGAAAATCTCGGACAAGAATTAGAGGAAACAGGGGAACAGTTGAGGATTTGTGGGGAGGAAAGAAACGAATATCAGGATCAAGTCAGAACAGTGTTTGCACTCGCGGGTAATGGTGGTAAGGATAGTGGCAAGAGGGAACATAAAGGCAGTGGAATTCTCCATTCTTGGGAACAGATATGAAAGTTCTCGGAGGATGGATGCCACAGTTAGCAATTAAAATTGCAGATGAACCAACACAATTCTTCGATGAGCAGTCCAGGATACGATATGCAGCAAATTGACTAGCAGGCGTGGCATAAAATCAGATCCAGCCATATATCAGCAGAATTACTGGTAACCTCGACCTACTATCATTGGAAAACTACTTGACCTGTTACAGATAGCCTTTGGAGATCAAGACATACGAGCCACTGCCAATCGAGAACTTCTTAAACATCAACAAAAAGACCGTCAATTTTCTCAGTATTACGCCCAATTTCAACAATGGGTGCCGGATGTCAACTGAAATGAAGCAGCACATGTAAACGTGCTACGACAATGCTTATCCGAAGAATTGAAAGATTCACTACAACATTGCGACATTCCGGAAAACCTTGCAGAATTTATCAAACTCTGCTCAAAGAAAGATTCACCAATCCGTGTTTGAGCTGCTGAAAAAAAAATCAGGAAGATGGACAGCAGCATACAAGATGTCTGAAACAGCGAACAATAGCACACCCGCCCCATCAACCCCAGAGTCCGCACCTGCCAGAACAGTGACAGGTTATCATGGCCCCGCCCCAATGGATCCCTCAGCAGTCAAAGGGAAGAGAATTACTCTGGCAGAAGGTAAGTGACGAAGGGAAGGAGGACTTTGAATGGACTGCAGGGATAGCAGGCAGTTTGCGGCATCATGTCCAAGAAAGTTAAAAGCAGCATCAGGACAGGTGAAAGTAACGCCTTTTAGGAAAGCAGCAAATGAAATGGATGCACATTCAGGAATAGGAAAAGAAAGGCAAGTCGAGTGGGGAAAAGTCTAGACTGATGCAATATGGATGGCCATTGCACTGGGTACCAATCGCCTTTGTCTACAGTTGTTAAATCTTGTTTTGGAATTTCGCAGTGCTCGATTAGTAGCGCAGAAAAAAAGGAGTCTTTAATGGAAAGCAAGCATCTTGTTGTGAAATGGTCGCTGAAAATCGCAGACAGGTTAATCGATACCGACGCTTTTATTGACTGCGGAGCCATGGGAATGGCATTTGTAGACAAAGATTTTGATCGCCATCATCAATTCGAAGAGAATGAATTACGAGAGTCAAGAGAGTTAGAGGTTTTCAATGGAAGGCCCATCGAATCAGGAACTATTACAACCCGGGCCAAGTTAAACATGGGAATGCGATCACATCAGGAGCAATTACCAGCATTTGTAACATAATTAGGACATCATCCAGTGGTGTTAGGGCTACCATGGTTACAACTTCATGACGTCAGAGTGAAATTTCAAAGTCGCTGGATTGGTTTCGAAAGCAGCTGCTGCCAACAACACTGCCAACACCATTCGAGTGTATGGGTGTAGGGCAATTATATGCAAACAACGGATCCAGAGAAACCCAGACTAGATATTTGCACAGTTGAGGCCTCACCCATTATGAGAAAAATAAAGATGAAAGGGTTCAAAGTTTACACCGTTACATTATAAGAAATCAATAAGGCCTTGGAAGTAAAAGATCTACAAGAAAAACCTCTTGAAGAAGTCATCCCCAAAGAGTACCACGAGTTCCTACCCCTGTTCAGCAAGGAAGTCACGGAAATGTTAACTCTGCACCGGTCCTACAACTATCAAATCAAACTGCAAAAAGGGTTCACACCACCATTTGGACCCATTTACCGCTAATCCCAAGAAGAGCTACAAGTTTTAAAAGAATGGATAGAAAATAACTTGTCCAAAGGATTCATCCGGTTGTCTTCATCACCTTGCGAAGCTCCAGTACTCTTCTCTCCAAAACCAGGGGGAGGTTTAGAACTCTGTGACGATTACCGAGGCCTAAATGAAGGAACAATAAAGAACTGATACACCCTACCATTGATTCAAGAAACCCTGCTAAGACTCTCGAGGGCCCGCTACTACACCAAGTTAGATGTCCGCAATGCGTATAATATGATTAGAATCGCAGAAGGGCATGAGTGGAAAACAGCCTTTAGGACCCGCTATGGACTTTTCAAATCCCTAGTTATGCCATTTGCACTTACCAATGCACCAGTGTCATTCCAAGAATTGATCAATAATACGCTATGACAATTCTTGGATATCTTCTGCACAGCGTTCGTGGATGACATCCTTATCTACAGCAATAACCTGAAGGAACACAAGGAACATGTCAGAACAGTTATGACCGTACTTAACACAGCTGGTCTTCACCTAAAAGCAGAGAAATGCGATTTTCATAAGGAGGGAGTCAAGTGCCTAGGGTTAATTGTTGGAGTGAACGGAATCAGAATGGACCCGGAGAAAGTCCAAGCCGTTGAAAATTGGGAAGCACCGGAGAAACTTACAGAATGCAAGCCTTTTTGGGCTTTGCCAACTTTTATCGACGATTCATACAGAACTACAGCAGGGTGGTACACCCTCTAACAAAACTTAAGAAACAGTTAGTACCTTTTCACTGGAGACCCGATCAAAAAAGAGCATTTGCCAAACTCGCAAAAGCTTTTACAATGGCACCAGTGCTAGCCAAGTTCGATTATGAACCAGAGATTGTTCTTGAAACCGGCGCCTCAAGATACGTATCCGCAGGAGTTCTCTCTCAATACGACAACCAAGGAGTGCTACACCCGGGGGCCTTCTTCTCCAAAAAATCACTCGCCCTCCGAAGAAAATTATGCAATCAATGACCAAGAATTTGGTGCAATAGACAAAATCCTGGAACAATGGAGACCTAAATGCGAAGGCTCAGCACATCCGATTAACATTGTTACGAATCACATAAACCTGAAGTACTTCATGACACCGAAACTGTTAAATCAAAGGCAGACCAGATGGTCCCAATTTCTGTCGAGGTTTTGATTCAAGATAGTTTACCGGTCAGGAAAGCAAGGTCAAAAACCAGATGCACTTACAAGAATGCCAGGAGACATTCCTCCGAAAGGAGGGGCAGCAAAAACCCAGCATATTGTGCTAAAAATGGAAAACCTGGACAAGAGAGTACGCATAGGGTTAATCATGGCATTCGCAGAAGCAGTTGACCTGGATAGTGACTTTGTAAGTTCCTTAGAGTAATGGAACTGGATAAAAAATGTATGTCAGTACTGCCTGTAGGACAGTAGCGAAGGGCTATGTACGCATAAGGATCAGTCACTGGACATTTCTGTAATACAAATCCAACCGACGGACGAGGATATGTCGAAATAAATCCAAGAATGCCATGACTCCCCGGTCGCGGGACATCCAAGATGAGCAAAAACTTATGACTTGCTAAGCCGAGGTCACTCCTGCAATCTGATGAGGAAGGATGTAGATCACTATGTACACAACTGCCACACCTGCCAACAGATCAAGGCAACCCACAGAAACACTCATGGCTTGTTACAACCGTCCGAAATACCCGAGCAACCATGGAAGGACATGAGCATGGACTTCGTAGTCGGACTGCCAGAAAGCGAAGAGTTCAACGCAGTATGGGTAGTGGTCGATCGCCTAATGCAGATGCGACATTTAGTACCTTGTACGAATCAAGTGGATGGAAAGAAGCTGGGAGAAATGTACGTCAAAGAAGTGTTCAGACTGAACAGACTGCCCGAAACGATAGTGGCCGATCGACGACCGCAATTCGCTTCGGAATTCTGGAAACACGTTTGCGAAACATTAGAAATCGAACGAAGATTGTCAAACGAATTCCATCCCCTGAGTCACGGCCAAACTGAGAGAGTCAATGCAGTAATGGAACAGTATCTCCGACACTTTGTTCATCATCAGCAGGACGATAGGGTTTGGTGGTTAACATTGGCACAATTCGCAGCTAACAATCATATCTCCGAGACGACTAATTGCTCCACGTTCTTTGGCAACTACAGCTTTTATCCACGAATGATTTTCGGCCAACATCCAATCAAAGATCCTAACAATATTCCCGAAGTCAATGCCCAGCAGATGGCCCAACGAATGGAACAACTTTTTAGCAAACCCAGAGCCGAGATGAACAGGGCCGAACCGTACAGTCCAAACAAGCCAACATGTCCTGAAGGGTCAGCACATCGCTGGAAGCCGGCAATACAGTTTGGCTGGATGCACAAAATATCTCAACAACCCGACGAAGCAAGAAACTCGATTGGAAACACATAGGACCATACGAAGTTACCGAAGTCATCAGTCGCTGCACCTATCGAATCAAATTACCCAACCAGCTACACATCCACGATGTCCAACTGATATCTCGGTTGGAGAAAGCCGCTCAAGACCCTCTCCTGTATAAAAAGCAAGAACCACCACCACCAGTAATAGTAGACAGAGAAGAGGAGTACGAGGTCCGACAGATAGTTGATTCCAGGCTGATTCGATGGCAGTTACAGTATTTGTTGAAATGGAGGGTCTACGACGAACGCAGTTGGGAACTCGCGATCAACGTCGACGGGCTTGAAGCTGTCGACGAGTTCCATGCCGAACAACCTGGCAAGCTTGGGTTGTGAACCTCGTAGGTACTTGGTGTTGAAGAGGGGGAGCGACTGTCACAGTTGTGCTGAGTGACGATCGATGGTGGAGTGATGATCGGTCATTAATATGAAAGAAAAAGTACAACAAGAATGAAATCAGGTTTCGAACGAAGGCTAAAGCACAACAAGAATGAGATCAGGTTTCGCACAGAGGCTAAAGCACGACGAGAATGAAATCAGGTTTCGAATGGAGGCTAAAGCACGACAAGAATCAAATCAAGTTTTGCACGAAGGCTCAAGCACAGAGAGAATGATATCCGTTTTTCAAATAGGAAACAACAGAATTGTGCAAACAAGCGATGTACAAAGATAGCAGAAGTCCGGAGGTATTATGGAACGAGTTAATTACTGTATATAGACCAGGCGTTTGGTGGAGGATAAGTTTCTTTCTTCACTCGTTCTCTTGTCTATAAGTCAATCAATTAGCTTTGGCATTCACTTCTTTCACACGCGGTGATTCTGGATCAATTCGCTTGCATACAGTCCTCGTTTTGTAGCTACAGGCTACTCCTAGATTCCTCAACCACCCGGCTTCCGGTTTTTATAACCGCATGAACCTCGAGCCCTGAACCCTCAATACCGAGCCCTGAACTCTTGACAGTATATGTCATACGATGTACAGGGACTGATCTGTCCTTGAAGTTCACGAGATTAAGACACAACTATATATGTCTTCTGCCAAATCATTTTGTAGAAAGAAACTTTGCATCCACTTGGGGAAAAATACCAGCATATTTAAACTATTGATTCCTGACTCAGAAGCGCACATTCAAAGTCAAGTCTCTTTTAGCACTTGTCACAACTATAATACCATAACCAATCTTTCAACCTTCCAACCTGTTGACAGTGCGGAAAAAACCTCAAGAGAATTATCCCAGTGGATGAAGGCTTAACTTCAGTATTGGATCAAACAATATTGTATCCCTCTGGTGGATTCAATGTATTGCACACCTCATTCAATAAAACATTGCTGATGATAACAATAAATAGTTTGTGAATATTACAATTGATTCGAATACATTCAACTTGTTTTATACTAGTAGATCCCATGACATGACAAGTGCAGAACATGCTTATGGGGTCAGATAAATTAGAAAAATCTTTATCAAATATGATTAATAAGCAGATTAACATTATATGATTTTATATAAAAACTGTATAGTACGATGCATGATCTATTGGTTTGGATGCCAAAAAATTAGGATGAAACAGAGTGTGAGAAACCAAAATAATGTAGATATTGTGAAATCAAATTTAAGCATGAAGTGAGAACTCAATTGGGAAGTCAAAGAATATCAAAAACTTCACAATGAGTGGACAAAGTTGGATGGCAACAAAGTGGTCTCCCTGTATACAGAGAGATTTCAGCAACAAAGCTGTGTAATCATATGTCTCAGCAATATCAACAACCAGCCAGGATGGTTATTCAAGTAATTATCATACCAGCCCATTGCAGAAATCTCAAAGACCCAGCAGATATTTCAGCAATATCAGAATCGTAAAAGTAGTTTTACTGATGTTGACTATCAAGGATTCTACAATATAATATTCCAAAACAGAGCCCAACTCTTGCTGTCTGAAAGTATTATGGCCAAGCTCCAAGATATCAAATGGTGCTCAGAAATTGGCTTTTTCTCCAGATACTACCCGCAATAAATCCATCCCAACCCTATCATGAAGACTACCATCTTGTATCATAATAGAATATACATGTGAATAGTTGTACAGTTTGTTATTGCAAACACACCAAGCGAGTATATATGACTAATGATTCATATACCATGGCAGTCTATTGATATTGACTACTGTATTTTGAATTGATTCATGATATCCCAATCTATTGAAAAGATAATAATGAGTACATACGCCATATTCTTGTGGTATTGGATACCAATTGCAAAGTGGGTTTCGGTATACAGGTGACCAGGAATACATTCAGTGAAATACCCATACTATGTCTTAGATGTAAATCCATAATAAAAATTCTATAATCTGAATCACAGATGAGAAGATCAAAGTGATTGCACACTGACCAGATCCAGAAACCCCTGGTGATGTGAGGAGCATTGGAAACTGAATAATAATTTACTGCTGCTTTGACTTGGCCTTTATGCTAATCTATACCCAATTGCTATACTTTGGTTCCATTGACAAACTGGAAATCAATACATGTTACACAGATTCTATTTGATGGGTTGCAGTCACAAATAGCATATACTCCCTGAAGGCTACAATTATTTGCTGGCCAGTACTAGTATTGCCCAAAAAAGGAATTGCAATTTCCTTGTATATACTGATATATTAGAATTTGTACTTGGAGCCACACAATACCAGCTGCAAGCAGCAACCACTGCAGAGAACAGTATGGGATTATAATTTTCAAGAAAAATCTATGATACTGAAATGTACTAAAGCACCCGACATAAAAAGCTACAAAATATCTGAGATATGATTCAAAGTAGCATCTCTATTTTCAAATCGGTTACAAAGTGGGAGTTTGGACAGATTATTGATCACTGGAGTACATTGCCTATCAGTGGAAGCACATAGCAAGGCAAATGCAACTGTTGGAGACTCTGTATACATACAACTTGGATATTGAATTCTATCCGCAGGCAAAGAATAATATCCCAAATTCTTTTCGCAGCTGGGTGTACTATAGAAACTTATTGATACCATCAATTGAATGAACAACAGTAGATGCAGCAATGGATGATATGACAGTGAATGTAAGACACCCAGAAGTTCTACTGTCAAGAGCATGCAGGCAAATGGCTGACATAACTTTATTCACAGTGCCTATATACACTGTTTGAATATTGAGAATATACGATTAGCTCTGGAATAAAACAGGATAGAGAATGTAGAACTTGATATAAAGTAGTTTGCAAGGAAAAATATAGTATGGTAATTTTCACTGGAGGATAACCTCCTTTGCCAAGCAACAATGTGGATGTTGGGCATATTCAAGAATCATTGACAACAGGTATTTCAAAAAGCTTATAACTTTCTGATTGAAGGTCACGTTGGGGTTCTACAGATGACCGTACAGGTCGCCAGAAGTTGAACTTAAAATGCTCAGCTCAGAACAATGAGAAGCAAGTCTAAACATACTTGGCATGCCACCAAACAAAGTTATCAAAAGTGATACTGTACTGTAGACTCCAACTGCTTGCCATCTCTTGCGTACAATAGGGAAGAATCAGTGTAGTCTTCATGACTAAGCGGCCAGCAACAGTGACTGATGGAAGTGGGAGAGCAAGAAACCACACAATCATCACTTTCATTGACTTACTCACCAAGTGGGCCCATTGTCTTGCATGCTGAGAGACTGTTCAATCTGCAGAGTAATTTGCTAAGATTTTAATAGATAGGTCCTTCTGCCTTCATAATCTACCTGAAGTCATAGTATTGAACTATAATCCATAATTCACCTCAAAATTTTGGCAGCATCTTACTGCAATCTAACAAACCTAAACAAAGATATCAACTACCAGCCATCTATAAACAGACAGCCTACCAGAGAGTGTGAATCAAATTATTCAATAATATCTCTAGACTTTGACTATGGATGATAATTGATGATAGAACTGCCTTGTAGTTCTGGGTGAGTTGAGTTACAACTCCCATATTTACGAGGTATATGGTATATGTCTATTCCAAGCCGATCTACAATACAAACGCAGACCAGCACTTGATAAAATTGCAGCCACAATGAAATACCAGCCTGAAGATGACTTCCTTGCACTGAACTGCATAATGAAAAGAAATCATATCCTAATTCGTTCATAAATGCTCTGAAGGTTATGCAGGCCTCACAGCTCCTGAAAACCAATAAGAACGGATGTTAATAAAACTGTCAGCTGATATATTTTACCATGCTGAACCTGAGGGACCTTGTACTATGATATGGAAATAGTACTGGGGATGCATTCATAGCTGGGAAAGAAATCAACAGAGTCAATAACCAGGCCCAGCGCACCAACTCAGCAAAGCACAGTAGTACCAGTATATGGGCCCATATAGTCAGTAAAATCAGTACTATGAAAACTCCTCCAGGCTGAAGGATATTCTGGACAACCTACAGATACCCAAGATATTTAATGTCTGTATCTTCAAATATTACAAAATTAATTATGTATAACTACAAACAATGGCACCACCAGTTAGAATGGAGAAGAAATAAGCTTCATAATATGAAATCAAATGAATTGCAAACAGGAAGTAAAGTACTAATAATGGACAAGTGTACTTTCTGATTCAATGGAAAGGCTACCCTAAGAAGGTGAGTACCGGGAAACCTATTGACCACATTACATGTTTTAGTAGAAACAACTCCTTAAACAAATATCCAACAGTACTCAGTAGTTGAGAATTCTATCACATCAACCCAAAGATATATTGCCTGAGTACAAACTGTCCGAAAATTGTGAATCATTGAATATAGATATGGAGACAATACAAACATTAGCAATAGCAATAATTTAGAGGCAATCGTAATAGTAGATATTGAAACAATACAGAAGTTAGCAATAGCAATAATCCAGAGGCAATGTTCATAGAGAACACATGCACCTAGTGTTGTCAAAGTCAGGGTTTTATATTATCAGTGGCAAAGATTTTCCTTATTTTGGATGAAGTTGGTTGAAGAGTTGTATATATAATTAGATTACAGTGCAGGTCAGCAATACAGATCTGCAGTTTTTGATAGATAGGGGGATATCCTTACCTCTGGAAATAATATTGATTATACACTTCATATAAGTTGCAAAGGGTTGTGGAATTGCAATGATAATATTTACCATAAATATCTATAGAATAGCTGTGAAGAACTTTGCATATATACTTTTCCAGTTGAAAGAATATTTATCAATGCACAGAGACAGTAGTTCAGAGAATATCACTATCCCCCAACTGCTGAATATCAAGGACAAGCAAAAAACTTTGAACTATTAGCTGAGAATTATCAGTGGGAAGGACAGAGAAAAAATATAGACAAATATGTACAAAACTGCCATATATGCCAACATAGCAAAACAAACAATTTGAAAATGCACAGATGGCTAAGACCATTGGAACAAACACAATAACCATGGAAAAGTTTTAGTATGGATTTCATAATGGGACCTTCACAAAGACCACAATATAATGCTCTGTGAGTGGTAGTGGACAAATTATTTCATATAAAGGACCTAGTTTCTGTGGAGATAATACAGATGATCATAAGATCAGCAAATGATTGTTATTTGAGGTTTTGGAATTGTAAAGATTGTGGAATAGTGTTGTGTCAGATTGATATCTCAGTGTGCAAGTATGTTCGAAAATTGAACAAACACTCTCAATAGCATTTTATCCAAATACAGACTGGTAGATGGAAAGAATTAATATGGTAATAAAACAATATCTCTGAGTATTTGTAAATTATTAACAAGATATTTGTATTCAATACCTTCCAATAGCAGTATTTTCATCTAATAAATATATCTCCAAATCTATTAATTGTTCAACATTTTTTGGCAACTACAACTTTAATGTTCAAATAAACTTCACTAGATATCAGATATATACTAACAATAACATTGGAAAAGTCAATACTATACAAGTGTCCAATACACAATACCTGGTATTCAATTAAATGAGAGCTGAAATGTTTAAAGTACAGACTATTAAAGCAAACAAACAAACAAAGGTTACTGTGCAGGATGAATACTAGAAGGAGCAGCTTATGTATGAATAAATACCAGAAATTTAACATTATACTGACCATGCAATAAGTTGAATCAAATATAAATTGGACATTACAAAATACTAGAAATTATCTATTTATTGACTGGGTAATTATAGCTAACACCTGACATCCTGATTCATCCAGTATATCCAACATCCCACCTATTGAATACCTTAAAGAATCTACTGCCAGAACAAATTGAATCAATACCGCCATAAATATTAGTAGAATGCAAAGAAGAAAATAGAATTAAACATGTCCAAGATTTCTGGATATTAGGAATACAAATTCAGTACTTGGAAAAGTGGAAAAACTAGAATAACCGATATTGAATATCTGTAGTAAATATGAATTGACTTCAAGCAATTGATATTGTTTATGCCGAATATCTTGGCAAGAGCATATGAAACAATGTATCGAAATATGGTATGTGGATGGGCAAATTACTATCACTGATGTATTCAATAAAAATTAGTTACTCACTCAAAATTGTTAAAGAATGGATATATTTATTTTGCAAGAAAGCCAATTTATATATTGCAAAAATGATAAACAGGTTTGAAGAAATAGAAATCAGGTTTACAAAAGAAAGAATCAGGTTCATGGAAAGAAAGTAGATTGGATAGTTCTTATAAAATTGATAGTGCAAATATTGGGAAAATAAAATAGTGGTATAGAAATTCAGATAAAATTGAAATGTATTCGGGAATAAGTGAATAAAGATAACAACAGTTGCAGATATTATATATAAGGGCAAAAGTTTAGTCAAGAATTGATTTACTCTTTATATATTCTCCTATCTACAAAGCAATACAATAGCTGCAGTATCAACTTATATTGATTTTTGTGATTCTCAATCCAGTATTTTGTTTATATTTGTCATATCTCACTCTAGTTTACAAATCACTACCATTGGCTATAGTCAACATTGTTAGTTATTACAATCCCTTGGTTTGGATCGTTTATATAACTTCTTGAATCCCTGGTCATTAACCTTTAACAGTTTCCAACCGGCTGGGATGTAATATACCACAACCAGCACTAGGAATTATACTCAGTACACACTTGAGTGAATTCTGATTGAAATGCTAAGAATCATATTGAGGACAGTTTAATTATATTCAGTCGACCCAATGAGAGCAAGTCAAATATTACCATTTGCATTCAACCTGTATCAATTATTTCTTTCTGCACTCTGGTTTGAAATGTATCTGCAGGTATACTTCCCAGTACTATCCAAAGTACATTCAAAATTGACCTATCATTTTGTATATAGTTATTAATAAAATATTGAACCAAGTACAAAACAAATGATGACAAATTGACAACTATGAATTGATGGAATAAATCGAACTGTACAGATCCTGATATGAATATGAAATAACTTAAATGAACTGTAAGGCTTGTATGATACAACTGGTTAAAATATTACATTATATGATATTTGGCAACAATCAAGCTAATGAATTCTTGCATAGATATGTGAATACTTGGATAAATAATGATAATAGAACTGATCATATTGGTGCTTTTGCAGTATTCATATTTCAAAATGTATACCAATAATAATTGTCAAGGTTTCAAAGCTCGGAGTTCTAGGGGTTATGAAAACCAAACGGAAGGATACAGTGATTGCGGGTACTGCGTAACAAACTAGAGACTCGAAATCCGGAATCACAAAGATGAACTGAGGTTGGTGCCGAAGCTATTGATTGTTTTGTAGACTAGAGAATGAGTGAAGAACAAACCTATCCTCCGCGAATCCAGCAACCTTTTATACAGTTGACGCAACCGTCATCACCTTTGCTCACTCATTCCAAAATACATCCTAACTCCACCCAACTATGTACGCATCCCTTTCGGTCCACGGCCTATGCCATAACCATCACGCCATATTTTCAACGCAACCAACGAAATCTGATTCCAACGAACGAAACCTGATTCTAACCAACAAAACCTGATTCCCTTCGTATTCCTGTATACCAATCATCGATCTATATTCCTCCCTTGATCCTCACTCGACACAACCGTGACAGTAGCTCCCCCTTCCACAGGCCGAGTTCCTACGAGGCTATTGATCCGGGTTTGCCAGGTTGTTCTTTGTGGAATGTATCGATTGCCTGAAGTCTGTCCACATTGATTGCCGGTTCCCAGCTTTGTTCATCATAGCCCTTCCACTTGACTAGGTACTGCAGTTGTCGTCGAAACCTCCTCGAGTCGTCGATGCTTTCCACTTCATATTCTTCTTCTCCGTCCACAATAACTGCAGGTGGTGCGGATTCAATTTGCCCCGGCAGGGGATCTTCCAATACTTTGGTCAAGCGGGAGATTGGTTGTACTGGATGAATGTGGAGATCCTTGGGAAACTGTAACCGATAGGCCCATGAACTGATGGCCTCCGTAATCTTGTAAGGTCCCAGGCATTTCCAGTGAAGTTTCTTGCTGGGTCGTTGTGTTGTAATGTTCCTGGCGTCCATCCAGACTCAGTCCCCAACCTTCATCTGCAGTCCGTCTCGTCGATGCTTGTCCGCTTGTTCCACTTGGATATCTTGTGCTCGAGTCATCTCAGTCTTCATCTGTTGGAAGATATCGTTCGTTTTCTGGCAGAGGGTGTTTGCGTTTACTTCCCTGATATCGTTTCCATTCTGAATCGGCTGTTGGCTAAAGGTCATTCTTGGATGAAATCCGTAATTGCCAAAGAATGGTAAGCATCCTGTGGTTTCCGAGGCGTGATTGTTCGATGCCAATTCTGCCATTGGTAACCACTGTGTCCAGTCGTTCTGTTGATAATTGACAAAGGCTCTGAGGTACAGTTCCATAATGGCGTTCATCCGTTCCGTTTGCCCATCGGTGTGTGGATGAAATCGGTTGACAGGTTTCGTTCGATTCCTAATCTTTCGCAGATATGTCTCCAGAACTCCGAAGCGAATTGAGGTCCTCTGTCCGATACTATGGTGTCTGGTAACCCATGTGACTTGAACACTTCTCGTATTATATTTCGCCCAGTTTCCTTCCATCTGTATCGTCTCGACATGGTACTAAATGCTTCATTTTCGACAGTCTATCCACTACTACCCATATCGCATTATACCCTTCGCTTTCTGGCAATCCCACCACGAAGTCCATACTTAGATTCTTCCATGGTTATTGTGGTACTTCCAGTGGTTTCAGCCATCCGTGGGTTTTTGGTGATTGCTTTGCTTCGTTGACATATGTGGCGGTTTCGTACGTACTTATGCACGTTCTTCCTCATACCTGGCCATTGATGATTTCTTTTGAGGAGTTCGAATGTTTTGCTCGTCGTGGATGTCCTGCTGCTGGTGTATCGTGGTGATTCTTTATCATTTGAAGTTGCTTTGAATTTTCTTCGCTGACAATTTCGGTGGCGTTGGCAAACAGTCCTTCGCTGAGTCATACGGGCAGTCCTTGCACACCCTTTGAATCCAATTCCACAACTCTTCTGAGCTAACTTCATCTGCTTCTCGACTGACTACTTCCGCAAACGCTACCACCAATCCTTCTGTATTCTTTGGTCAAGATTTTCCGTTTTCAGCACGATTTGTGGGGTTTTTTTGCCCCCCCCTTCGGAGGAATGTCTTCTGGCATTCTGGTGAGTGCATCGGGCTTCTGACCCTGTTTTCCTGGGCGGTATATATCTTGAACTTGAATCTTGATAGGAATTCCACCATCTTGTTTGCCTTCTGTTGAGTAGCTTTGATGTCATGAAGTATTCGAGATTCTTGTGGTCTGTCAGTATTTAAAGGATGTACTGACCCTTCACATTCCGGTCTCCATTGTTCCAGGCTTTTAACGATGGCTCCTAGCTCTTGATCATAGATTTCGTAATTTTCTTCCGCTGGTGTATGTTTCTTTGAAATGAATGCCACTGGATGGAGGATTCCCTGATTGTCGTACTGTGATAATACTCCCGCGGATACATAACTCAATCCGTCAGTTTCCAGGACAATTTCCTTTTCGTAGTCGAAGTGTGCTAGGACTGGTGCTGTTGTAAATGCTTCCTTCAATTCGGCAAATGCTCTCTTTTGATCAGGGCCCCAGTGAAAGGGTACAAGCTTTTTCGTAAGTTTGGTTAATGGTTGGACCACCCGGCTATAGTTTCTTATAAACGTTCAGTAGAAGTATGCGAATCCTAAACATGCTTGAACTTCCTTCAGCTTGCCGGGTGCTTCCCACTCCTTAACCGCTGTTACCATTTCCGGGTCCATTCTAATTCCATTTACCCCAACTATCAATCCCAGATACTTCACTTCCTGTGGATGGAATTCGAATTTTTCCGCTTTCAGATACAGTCCGGATTCCTTAAGTGTCGTCATTATTGCTCTGACATGTTCCTTATGTTCCTTTAAACTGTCAGTGTAGATAAGGATGTCGTCCAGGAATGCCGTGCAAAAGATGTCCAGAAATGGGCGAAGAGTATCGTTGATGAATTCCTGAAAGCTAGCTGGTGCATTGATGAGTCCGAAGGGCATAACGAGGGATTCAAACAGGCCATAACGGGTTCTAAATGCCGTTTTCCATTCGTCTCCTTCTGCTATTCGGATCATATTGTAGGCATCTCGGACATCCAATTTGGTGTACCATTTGGCTTTTGATAATCTCAGCAGGGTTTCCTGGATTAGTGGTAGTGAATATCGATTTTTTATCGTTCCTTCGTTGAGTCCTCGGTAGTCCACGCATAGTCGTAAGCCTCCATTCGGTTCAGGTACGAACAACACCGGTGCTCTGCATGGTGATGATAATGATCTGATGAATCCCTTTGACAAATTCTGTTCAATTCATTCTTTTAGGACCTGAAGTTCTTCTCTTGACAAGCTGTATATTGGTCCGAAAGGTGGGGTGAATCCGTCTTGGAGTGTAATCTTATGATCGTATGGTCTGTGTGGTAGTAGTCTTTCAGCGATCACTTTGTCAAAGAGGGGGAAAAACTCATGATATTCCTTGGAAATTAATTGTTCCAGCGGTTTTTCTTGAAGGTCCTTCACTTCTAGGGCCTTGTTGATTTCATATAAGGTTACCGCGTACACCTTAAGTTTCTCCTTCTTATTCCGTCTCATAAATAGTGCTGCTGCTATGGCGCATATGTCCAGTTTTCGTCCATCGGATTCCATTGTTTCCATATAATTTCCCATACCCATACGCTCGAATGATGTTGACAGTGCTTCTGGCAGTAATCGCTTTCGAATCCTATTCTTTTCTTTTGGAATTTGACTGTAATATCGTAAAGTTGTAGCCATGGTAATCCAAGTACGATTGGATAGTGTCCAAGTTTCGTAACGAATGCTGGTAACTGCTCATGATGTCCGCGTATACCTAAGCTCAGTTTAGCCATAGTGGTGATGGTTCCTGATTCGATGGGTCTTCCATCTATAACTTCTAATTCTCTTGATTCTTTTAATTCTTGTTCTTGTAATTGATGATGGCGGACGAAATCTTTGTCAATAAATGCTATTCCAGTAGCTCCACAGTCTATCAAAGCGTGGGTATCAATGATTTTGTCTTCTATTTTCAGCGAGCATTTCACAACGAAATGTTTGCTTTCCATAGAAGACTCTTAATTCTGCGCTTGATATAGAAAACTGCGAAATACCAAAACTAGCATCAACTGACAAAGGAGATTCGTTTCCAGCGCAATTGCCATCCTTATTGCACTAGACTAAACTTTTCCCGATTCCACTTCTTTCCTTTTCCTGTTGTTGAATCTGCATCCCCTTCATTCGCTGCCTTTTTAAACGGTGACACTTCCGTTTGTCCTGATGCTGCCTTCAGCTGCCTTGGGCACGATGCTGTGAAATATCTGCTATCCCCACAGTACATACATAATCCTCCTTCCCTTCGTCTCTTCCTTTCCTCAGGTGTGATCTTCTTTCCTGTCACTGCCGAAAGGTCCATTGGAGCGGGACCGTGATAACCTGAAACTGATCCTGCTGGTGCAGCATCTGGGGCGGATGTGGTATTGGTCGTTGAATCGGACCTCTTATAACCCTCCCATTTCCCGATTTCTTTCCGCCACTCTCCTTCTCAGTTGCAAGTCTCTTTTTGACACCATCTTGACGAATTCAATCATGCTTTCTGGCTCCTCGATATGTTGTATGGAGTCTTTGAGCTCGTTGGATAATCCTTTCGTAATGCGTCCAGTTGTGCATCTTTGTTCCACTTGGTGTCTACTACGTATCTTTGAAATTCCGCGTAGTATTGGGAGAATTCGTGGTCTCGTTGTCTGATTTCTCGAGTCCTCTTTTTGCCGTTGCTGCTCTGTCCTGATCTCCGAATGCTACATCCAGCAGGTCAACTAGGTCTTTCAAGGTGTTGAGCTTGACTTCTCCTGATATTTCGTCACAGTGTGGCATTAACTGTGCCAGAGCCACTCCTTTTAGACATCGAACAGCATACCTCAGTTTCTTCTGTTCATTGTTGAATGCCTTCGGTTTTCCGCTATCTTTAACGCCAACTGCACCTTCCACCCTCGAAGTTCCTTCTATCTTCTCCTGCGAAGCTGGTAATGTCATTTACCTTTTCCTCACGCTCCTCCCTGTCCGTCCTTTCCCTGTTTCTCCCCTTCTTCCTTCTGTCAACTTCAGGATCCTGATTACCTGCTGCCGATTTTCTTCCGCCAGGTCCTGAATATCTCCATTTGAGCCTGAGCGTCTTCCAGATCTTTCCTCAGTTCCGCCAGGTCTGGAATTGATTCCTCCAATGCTTGTTTTAGAATCCGGACTTCATCTTCCAGATCCCCATGACTGCATGCCTGCGGTGTCGTTTCGGTGGCTGCTGCTTGTTGGGTAAGCAGTAACTCCTGCTTCAAGTTATCCCTCTCTTGGACGACTTTGTCTCCTTCTGCCAACAACTCGATATTCGTGCTTCCGCATTCTTCACAGATTGCTGTTCCTTGAGCAATTCGTTCAATCTGCTGGTTGTCGGTAGTTGGCTCAGTGCTGTTAGCCCCTTGTTGATGTCCGTGATGTGACTCCTGAGCTGTGTTTCGTTCATGATTTCTGTATTTTTGCTGCCACGTTTTCCAGTTCTATTTGTAAAGCTCCAGTCAACGTGACGTCGCGAGTTGGTCTCGAGGATTCTCCGGACATCTTTCTGATGATGTAGAGAGGGGGCTGTGAGGAGGCGAGGCTCTGACAAACAGTTTCTGACTTGTCTATGTTGTCTTGGATTTGTTGAACTGCCGCTTCGATTTCTGCTTCTAGAAATGGGTTGACCATCTACCAGATGAACACCTCGTGTTTGCTGGGTGTTGTACGATGATCAGTGGAGTTGGTAAATGGGCCGGATGTAATTCGCGGTCAACTCCCTTTCCCTTGTTCGCTTTTCGTTCGTTGTAATCGCCCACGAGATTTGGCTTTCTATGTCCTGCTGTGTTGCTTTGATCGTGGATTCAGATTTTGTTGATTGAGCTTCTGCTGCTCTGCAGATTGTGGTATGCGTCCCTCCGAAGTTATGTTCGCAGTAGCACGGTTTCTCGTTCTGGCAATCGACGTGAAGACCGTAATACTTGGTCCAGAAGTTTTTAAAGACTCTGTCGTCGATTTGGAGGCCTCCTCCGTTGCTTGCTGCTTCTGTCCAGTAGCTATCCAAGGAGATACCGCTTGTGGTTCGTCCCAGAAGTATGCTTCGAAAGGTTTCTTCGGGTTCGTTGAGGATAGCGTCGATGCTATCAAAGGCATTCAGGGGTTCTTGTTCGAAGAGGTTGATGGTTCGGCCAGCTTGGTCGAGAAAATCGATTCGTGATTGTTGAGGTTTGTTGCTGTCGTACGCTGGCATTCAAAACAGCGTGGACCCTTCTCGTCGGTGTTTCCACAGGCACACAACGCAGGAGTGTCTCCAAAAGCTGTGTACTGTGAGCTTGTTTTCAAAGTTTCCAACTGACTTAAACACAGAACAAAGGGGGTTGCAAGGTGTGTGGCAGAAGTAACAACCGCTTTGATGAAAGTAGCCGCACATATACTGAATCATAACCAGTAGAATCGATTGTAGACTCGTTCTTCTGTCAACGTTTCAAGGCTCGGAGTTCTAGGGGTTATGAAAACCAAACTGAAGGATACAGTGATCGCAGGTACTGCGTAACAAACTAGAGACTCGAAATCCGGAATCACAAAGGTTAACTGAGGTTGCTGCCGAAGCTATTGATTGTTTTGTAGACTAGAGAACGAGTGAAGAACAAACCTATCCTCCGGGAATCCAGCATCCTTATATACAGTTAACGCGACTGTCGTCACCTTTGCTCACTCGTTCCACAATACATCCTAACTGCACCCAACTATGTACACAACCCTTTCAGTCCGCGGCCTACGCCATAACCATCACGCCATATTTTCAACGCAACCAACAAAACCTGATTCCAACCAACAAAACCTGATTCCCTTCGTATTTCTGTATGCCAATCATGGATCCGTATTCCTCCCTCGATCCTCACTCGACCCAACCGTGCAAATAATGTTTCAGTTGTTCTGAGTGCAAAGCAGTGATAGAGTAATAGTTGGTGAGAAATAAAGATGTTATATATCAAGAGAACAAAATCAATTTTCAAGTAGACCGAAAGTGAGTTCAAATAAAGGGAATCAGTAATTGTGCAAAAGTAGTGTATGAAGAAAGCAGAAGTTCAGATATTTTATGGAATGAGTGGATTATAGATGAAATCACTGTATATAAATCAGGTTTTTGGCAAAGGATAAGTTTCTGTTTTTACTTATTCTCTAGTCAATAAAAAAATCAATTAGCTTTAGGTTTTATTGCTTTTATATTTGGTGATTTTGGATCATGTGACTTGCCTACAGCCCATGCTCTTTCAGCTACAGGCAATTCTTTACTCTTTTGCCCTTCAGCTTTGAGTTTCTATAACCATTGGAACCCCAAGCCCTGAATCTTTGATACCCAAAGCCCTGAACATATATAACTGCAAATGTTGGATCAAGAACCTTCTTTATTATACTATCTAAGAACTTAAACTTTCCAAGGGAATATTTATAATCTGCTTACTTACTGCCATAGTTTGAAATTTAATTGGATAGCTATGGTGCAAATGGTTAGTAGTATGAATTTGTTTGAATCGAACTTATTTTGAACCTAGCCTGAATTTGATATAACTTGAATTCAATCACTTCATGGTCAATATTAGATGTATTGGTAGAAAATATACTAATAGTCAATTTCTATATATAGGCTGGATTGAATTGGATTATTGGATCTATTTGAAATATAAATAGATATTCAACACAGTAAGGATTTTATCAAGATTTCAAGGCTCGGAGTTCTAGGGGTTATAAAAACCAAACGTAAGGGTGCAGTGATCGCGGTTACTGCGTACAGACTAGAGACTCGAATTCCGAAATCACAGAAGTGAACAGAGGTTGGTGCCGAAGCTATTGATTGTTTTGTAGACTAGAGAACGAGTGAAGAACAAACCTATCCTCCGCGAATTCAGCATCCTTATATACAGTTAACGCGACCGTCGTCACCTTTACTCACTCGTTCCGAAATACATCCTAACTCCACCCAACTATGTACGCAACCCTTTCAGTCCGCGGCCTACGCCATAACCATCACGCCATATTTACAACGCGACCAACGAAACCTGATTCCAACCAACAAAACCTGATTTCCTTCGTATTCCTGTATCCCAATCACCGATCCATATTCCTCCCTCGATCCTCACTCGTTACAACCGTGACAGATTTTCCCCTGATAAGCTACTAGTGCTCTGAATTCAATTAACTGAGAATAAAAATGTAAATAAACAACAAACATATATACATATGTCAGTTGAAATATAAATAATCCTAGTTGAATATATTGTACAATATTAAAGTATAAATTAAATTAGAAATAAGGGAATTCATTTAAGTAAAAATTAAAAAATATTAAATCTATTTCATTTGTTAAAAGCAAACAGTTAGTCTTTTCAATAAATTTTTTTTTCCAAAAGCAAAATCATTTTTCAACTGGTAATAATGATAAAAAAAATGAATTTTCCTACTATTGATTGAATGATCAATACTATGAATATTTGTTAAAATATGTCAATACCTGCAATTGTTTGTTTCTAAATTTTAATATATTATAATTTTCACTAATTTTGATTTTTTTAAATATCTTGGTTGTCATCTTCTATTGGTTTTATTTTCTGTATAACCAATTTATTCAATCATCAATTCAGGTTGTGATATTACAATATACAACAATCGCTATTACTTTAATTATACCATTTTGTAGCATATTGGATTGTTAGTTATATTATTTATATCATTTAGATTTTTTTTTTTTTGTTTGATACTTTTCTGTTTTTTTTCATTTGGATATATATATTTGTATTGGTCTGGTATATTATTATTGATTTGCTGGTATTTGGACAAGTAATATATATATATTTTCTTTTATATATGCTTCTAGACTAGCTTACTTACCACCAGTTAGTATTTATAGTATATGTCCATACAAGTGTGTATATATTGTTCAATTTATATGATCTTCACTGTGATTTATCTAATTGTTCATTTGTTATTCATAAGAAATAGAAGGTAGATATGCAAGTTGTTGGACTTGCATCAAAAGATAGAATGTAGGGATAGAACCCAGCAATTTCAGGTGAAAAAGAAGGTCACAAATTTCATGGGGGTTATTGTACTGGTACTTGTGGACTCAGAGATAGCATTAATAACACAAACAATTACTCATGATTATATAATGGAATTATATGCCTCCTGTTGTGCTGGAAGTTGAAAAGTCCACATCATCTCATATTTTTCTGTACTGCTTGGTGTGAAATGCTTCATACTATTTCATATCAACCCCATATCATATCTGGCTGCTGGAACATATCCCAAATCAATATCAATACATAAACCCTAATCTGTCACTCGGCTAATGTCAATCTTGCCAAGTTATTGACAAAATCACTCCACCTCCCGACGTATCATCAACACTCTGGACAGCTAGGCCACATCATGAGATTAACAACTGAGCTTTTGTCCGCTGCACCCAGTTTCTTGAATCCTATCAACGATCGAGAACTTGATCTTAGAGGTGCGTTTCGAAAGAATAGGAATCACTCGTTTGATCTATGAGCTGTGTTGAATATAAACAATCCTGAAGGCCACAAGATTCCAACTATTGAGAATCTTGGAATTGCTGGGGTATTCCGTTCCAATTTCGCGGTCATTGATTGCGGTTCCGCTAACTAGTGTCTTGCCATGAAAATAGGCCCAAGATGGGATAGATTTCACGGACAATGATATTCAACAGTTTGGTAATTTTCCGCTTTCCGAACGATTACAGACGCTTCTTCTTGCAAGAAATCGCATATCTACTATTCAACCCACTCTCGCGATTTCGATACCAAACCTCGCAGTCTTAGTTATGACAGCCAATAACCTTTCTGAGCTTGTTGACTTGGCGCCTTTGGGACAATTTAAGAGACTTATACATCTGTCTCTGCTGGAGAATCCCGTGACAAGAAAGGACGTAGGTGCCTCATGACGATGGCGTGGCAATATCTGACTGAAGTGAAAATACAGCACTATAGACACTGGGTGATTTGGAAGTGCCCTACGATTCGGTTCCTAGACTATCAAAAGGTTAAAGACGCGGAGAGAGAGAGGGCAATGGAACTTTTTGGAACAGAAATGGAGCCAACTGATCTAGCCACGAAGGTGTGAATATCATTGCCAGCTTAGCGCCCACCGCTGATCTCTTGACAGATACTGGGCATAAAGTCACGAACGTTTGATCTTAGTGAATCGGCTGGTAGTGGAAAGAAAGAGTATACAGTCCGTTTGACAGAAGCTGAGAAGATCACGGTCGAGGAGAAAATTCGAGCGGCGAAAAGTTTGGATGCGATCGCACGTTTGGAAAGAGAACTGAAACAGGGACATATGGGAGAATTGATGGAGGAATAGTGCGATATTTTATACATTCTTCCGCATGTTCCACGCAGCCACCGGTTAGTATATAGTTATTGCTAATGATGGCTGATATAAGTTGTACAATAACAAATCTTTATTTGTACCGGAGAGCTCTGTTTATATATACCAAGGAATTTTCTACGCTCACTATTTTACTGTTACCTATTCATGATTGATAGAGAGCTATATCTATTGATTGGTCCGTGATTTCTGGTTGGGCGACCTGACAAGCATGGGTGCCTCGTTTAGGTGCAGTAAAGTACACAGCTAGCTTCTGAGATCCTCCAAATCACTCCATCCATCACGACTGTATAGTATTTATCTATACATCTAGATGGTGTTTATATCTAAGCTCGCACGACAAACCAACGCATTCCCAGTTCAAACGTTGCTAGTGCCATCGTTATGCAGTATTATCGAACCCCTCATTGTTCTCCAAGGCCGGGACCAGAGTTTGGCGGGTTCGAGACACCACTGCCAGTAATTCCGGCCGTCATCCACGACGAAATGACCTTTGCCGAGTTGTGTGAAACCTTGCAGGTATATTGTACGTACTTGCTACCTGCCACAATCTTATCTGTCATTCGCATATCGTGAATCCTCACAATTACCAGCTCCGAAGGCAAGCCGACAAGTGCTGCCATTTTGGGAAATATAGTTACTGAAAATATGGATAACTCACAAACTTTGAGTACGCTGAAACTTGCGGTTTCGCATCTGGGCGTACAGCTTACCGAAAAAATTAGGTGATCGGATACAATTTTTGGCGGAACTGATACGAATTTTCATCTTTAGGCTACAACCCATTCACCGTGGTAGCACTTTTGTATGTCTGATCCTCTTTGAGAAACCTCAATTCCTTGGGTCAACCTGGCCTTTTTTAGCTCTTCGACCTAAGGCGGTATATAGACTTTTTTTCTTTGAATACCATCTTGTGGTGTCTTCAAGTCTCAGCTAACACGCTGACGTACGTAGGTGGTGTTGAGTAGAATTTGCATCAAGCGATGATGACGGAACTGCGTTTGGGATGGTCACGATTGGAAGCGCTAGGGCTCTTGCGTGTGAAATGGTCGCGTGTGATCTGACTTCGAATCTTTCCGCTGCTGAGGCACTGCAGCACCTCTGCCACGAACCAGTATTGAATGAAAATCAAGACTCTTCAGACCCAGCCACGGAAACCTCCTACCTTTTACAAGGTCGCTCAAGAACCAATGATATCGAGGGTGGAAGAAAGAAACAATACGAGGCCATGAATACTCTCGAAATTGCCGTCCTTGCTGATGCGAAGAAGTTCATCTCCCACCGACCTATTCAGAAGATCATCAATGGTATCTGGGACGGGTCGATATCGTTCTGGAAGTCATTGGATGTGGATGGTTCAAAATCACCTCATTTCTTTAATCCAAGAACAACGGACCCATTCAGCTGTCTTCGTGTCCCAAAATATCAGAAAACGTTTGAGGCACTTTTCTTTGCTGCATTACTAGGGTTTTATTTTGCTGTGCTAGTTGAACGAAACCCCTACCGCATCACGGCATCTCAGATAGCCTTGATAGTCTTCTTCGCAGCGTTTGCGGTTGATGGTTTTTCCTCAATGCGAGACTCTGGCGTCACATTTTACAATGTCTGGAGCTGGCTGGACATGGCAATGATTATGATTGGTGTCATATTTTTAATATATCGTAATTTGCCCTGTGCCATATAGGTTCCGGCTGACCATTGTAGGTATTATTGGGATAGTCAAGTATAGTGATGAGATCACGGACACCGCATTTGATGTACTGTTTTTAGAGGCATTGCTTCTTGTGCAAAGGTGGGCTGATACTTATAGCTAGTTTTCACGATGCTCAAACCAACACGATACGGAAGAATATTCTCCTTATTCTCGTTGATACCGTACTGCGGTTGGTCCCTGAAAGTATACTCTGTAACCAGGTGCTTATAGGAACAGGAGTATTAATTCCATGCCTGAAACAAATGACGAAGGAGGTATGTTTATAATCAAAGATCTGGTCCTTGTTTACAGTGATGCAGCTTTTGAAGTTCTTGGTTTTGGTTTGTAGAAATCACTGCAGTTGAGTTTTGTTCAAAATTGACTATCCGTGCATTATCACATTTCAGATATTGATCCTCTACTTTGGTTCGTTAAATTCTCAATACTCGTGTGTTGTGGCACGTCTGGTAACGGCCGTGTATAGGATTTTTGACTACGTTTTCCCTGCTGGCCCGAGACCGTATGTCCTTTACAGACGTGCTTTGGATGCTGATAAACGGTTTGTCCAATTCCTCCGATATCTCAAGCCAGACTGACCACACAACTTGGTCAAAGTATTCTTTGGCTCGGTGAGAGATGGATCTTCTGAAGTTACCGACATACGTGTATTGATTAAGATTTTTGCATTATAGAGTTCTGTAGGATTTGTAAGTGCCGAAGTCCATGCTATTGCTGACTGTCTTGTTCAGGAGGCGATGAGAGAGGTCTGTGGATATCCAATCTAGGTATTTGCGAGATGCGATCGACTCACTAATATGTTCATCGACAGATCTCACCCATTCTTGGGTCGCCATTAATGCTGGTCACTGCTCCATATGCTTATTATTTTTGGTGATTGCGCACGTGTTCTGACGTGGGATTTTTGATTTTTGTGACCATCACAAACATTCTGCTTATCACGTCACTCATCAGTTTGCTCTCAAATAGTCTGAAAACTCTTAGTTTTTCCTCCTGGCTACCATCACAATGAGAATATAGCAGATGCTTAATCGGTACAGATGATGTTGAATGCTAGGTACTTAGTTACGTTGAGTTCAGCGCGAATAATCACTGACTTGTCTTGATCGACAAGGGAAGAGTATTTATTCATGTGAGTCAGCCTTTGGACCCGCACTTATGGTAATGTCTGTGATCTTAGTGTCGGGCAACAGGTTCTCAGTTATGGTCCTTGAAGGTAACCGACTTGTAGTGTTCTATCCACCGCTGGTACGTGGGCTTCTTTGCACCTTGTCTATTTACCCGAAGGTGTGACTCATTTAGAACTTGTTGCCATTGATCCTTCTCCGTCCGCTTAGATTGTTCTTCCCAGCACACCAGATACAGAAATGTTGGTTAAGTCACGTAGTTGCGGATTGTGTTGCATACATCTGATCAAAGGTGCAGGGAGAATTGTACTTCTGAAGCTTTCCCACTGCATATTTGTGCGTGCCCTACCAGCCCCATATTGACAATTCCGCAATCATTGATCAAGGGAAGCTTGCTGAATATCCCAACTTTCCACAGGCAGCAGTCATTGTCGTATTTGAAAGACTGCGGGGGAACAGACGTCAGCACTCGCATGGGGCCCAAATAGCGATAAAATGAAACCAGCTCTTGGTCTCGGCATATCCATGTTTAACCGTAGCTCGGTTTTATCTTCGCGGCGCTTACAGGTTGCAGGGAGTCGCTTGGGATTGGGAGGTGGATTGAATGCAACAACCAGCGCGGCCAGCAGCGTAAGATTAGACGATCATTTGCAAGGAGCTAGCGAGTCTAGGTTTAACCGTTTGGCCGGCGAAGATACCGCACTCGAAGGACTCCGGCGCATTCAAATGGGGATCGAGGAACTTAGCCGCAAGATGGATGCGATTCTGTCTCAGCGAGGAGGACGCAGGATGGATGCTGACCAGGATTGAGATAATAATACAATCATTATGTGGTCATGCCACAAGAAAAACGAATTTAGAGAAAAAAATCAAAGCATGATCAAACAAGTACACGGACAACAGACTCGTACAAGTCAGGCTGTGCTGCTAAACGCGGCCGCCTGAATGGTGCACGATTGATTTAATACCGGTTCCTATATGGGTAAGTGCGTGGGGACGAAAGCTGCGAACCGCTCTCGGCGTATGATGAAGCACTTGCATTGACGCGGGATTGCAAAGCCACAGGCAGACAGCCCAAATTGCAAGGATCGCAGGCGTCTGTTCTGTCTGCCCCCTCCTCCGCAGTAAGTAGCGGCAGCGGATCAACCTGGATCACAGGCCAACCTACTGCAGACCCTATTCATTCAAACTCCACTATACGACTACACTTGCTAAGAAAGTATATTAGGCGGGAAAATGTCGCAGCTACAAAAATGTCTGGCTGCCCCCCCTCCTCCTTCCCCAGCAAGGCTGCTGCTCTATACACCGACCTATCTCACTTATTCGCCATATCCACCATCACCTCCTCCTCCTCCCTCCTCCTCCTGAACCCCTTCTGCTACCACAATTATCATCCAGTATAATCATCTTGCATCTTCCAACGCTTGCTTCATATTTATTACTGAGCCCTGTTCTTCCGGTGAATTTTCATAAGTAAACAAACACACCCCGTTCGCGCGCCTACCGCTTCGTATCTCAATATCTCCTCGCTGCAGTACGGAAACAACAAACCTAACATTGGATATTATCTTCCTGAATCCCGCCATATCCAATTTATTATCGCCCAATGGCACTTTTGAGGCCGCAAGATTCAGCAGTATATCTCTCTCCACAACATAGCCCTGAGCTTGGGTTCGGAAGTCCTCTGATATCTCGAAGTGGCTGGAAGCACCGTTGCCAGGAATTACAATTACGTCCAAGAACAGTCCTTTCTTCCTCAGAACCTTGTGAACCTCCTCTTCACCCTCTTTACCACGTCAGTAGTTCCTTGCCATCCCCCCCTCAACACCACGAGCCATCATTTGCTTCGGCAGACTCTGAATACGGTACACGCACGGTCCAAGGCTCCCCACTCTCTCCACCAGCATCTGATGGGATCATGTCGCCCCCTATCAACGATGAACATGAGTTTAGCGACAAGTCTATGGATCCGAATATGTGGATGCCAAATTCTTATACAATCAAATCGGAGGACGGAAGGATGCCTACACATGAGCGCAACTCACAATCACCGCCAACGTTATTCATTGAAGATATTCTTCGGGAGGACCACCAATCTATGCAACCAATAGCAGAAGCTTACTTGGATGAGAATGGGTACGGGATGTCTCAGATAAACAATTCGTTGAAACGGGATCGGAATGACTTCATGCTGCCCCCGCCTTACCAAGGTTCGCAAGTCTCTACGGATTCAACGCCATCACATCGATCCCGAAAGAAGAGACACCTCACTGGCGCCAGCGAGGCCAATTTTCACTGCGGGCAGTGTGGCAAGTTGTTCTCCCGTGTCTGGAATTATAATGCACATCTTGACACGCATAACCCTGATCGGCCGAGACCACATGTGTGCCCGGAACAGGACTGTGGCAAGTCCTTTGTTAGGAGGACGGACTTGACCAGGCATACCCAGTGCGTCCACACAAAAGATAAGAAGTTCAAATGTGAACTTTGCCACAACATGTTTGCAAGGAAGGACACACTTCGGAGGTTGGCAATCTATGTCTAATCGGTCTATGCCGCTGCTAATGACGCTGCTACAGACATGAAGATGATGGCTGTCCCAAACGTGTAGATATCGTGTCTCGACACTCCAAACACAAGCCTCTCATCGTGCAGTCGCAAGCGTTAAGTTATTACCTCAGTCGACGCGATACTGAGCAGCAGCAGTTGTATTTCCCGCAATTCGAGTCGCAGGCTCGGTCGCAGCAATACGAATCATCGCTGTCGTCTTGTCTTCCACCTCTATCTGACATAGTTTCCATCCAGAAAACGTCTTGGTAACATCCATTGTTTGACACAACACAACATAAGTCAACTCTCTCCGGTTGCTTGGTGAATGTAACAGGCTATTGTATTTCCAGTGTGGGTTGGCGCGTGGATTTCGTCTGGCATTGCTATAATTCATTCCTTGTACATTCTTTTGGACCTAGATTTTGTTTGTCCTTTTACATGTACGATTTGTTCTGGTGGAATATTTTGCTTATTTGTTCGACCTGGTGGTAACAACTTGGTAGTACTTAAGTATATTTATGTATTGTTGCTTTCCCCGCAATTGCAATTGCTAGTTTGTGGACGGCGATTTGTTTTCCCTGGGGGCTACGCAGCACCGCCGTATCTAACGCCGTCTACAGACTATGCAATTGCTTGTGGTGTTATGGGGAAGTTCGGGTAAAATTCGATTGTGATATAACATTGATACTTTGGGTTCAATTTGCTGCATACAAGAGTACTCAGAGTGCCAATTTCACCACAATACACCCAAACATACCACAAACTCACTCACTCTGTCCCTATAACTCTCTCTAGCTTTCTATCTCTGTTCAGAATAGGTGGAGTGGTTATTTGATTAGCGACATCCTCTCTTGCTCTCTTTGCATTCATTTGCGGCGCGAGGGGGGTTGGGGGGGTGAGATTTCTTGCATCGAATCAAAGAGTCGCGACTGTCGGTCAGTCGAGGTTTGAGCTTCCAACACAGGAAGGGATAACGCTGTTGCCAGGGTTTTATCCTCGGCGCCAAACGCGACAGGGTGCAGCCGCCTTTAACTCGACCGGTCATCTATGTCAGCAAAGACTAAATATAAAAAGAGTTATAGAGGTATGCACAACACCGCGTCACCAGTGATGCGCTTATTTGTATTGTCGTCGGTAGCGTACAACTATCCGACTGACTGGATCCCACTATTTTTCGAGCGCATGCCTATTCGCATGCCACTAGCTTAGGCTTGGAATAATCCTTTCATATCCATGACCTTCGAACAATCTGTCAAGATCATCAATTAAAGGCGCACCTTAAATTTTTGTGTATTCGACCCTCAGGATTTTAACCTGGCATTGGTGCATCTGCAAGGTGTCATTTTTTTCGATTGGTAGTTCATGCAATGACCCCTTTGGCACAGACTATCACTTACTGTGTTTGCGCCACCTGCAAAAAGCGCCTGCAGGTCAGGTTAGCCGTCTTAAAATTGAGATGGGTTAGTGCAAAAGATCCACATGCGAACTTATCGTAGCCAAATACTATAGCTAGTACACCTAGGTAATGATTCGGATTTTTTAACTGAAATGGCGTGTCTAGGGCTTTTTTGACATTGAATAGGTACTCTTTACTGTGTTTCTCGAACCACCGCCCAACAACTCTGGGGTACGCGCGATGGTAATTTAATGGGTGTCTCGGTCGCTTGTAGAGTAGTTGTAAGTGTAGTCTCGGACGCATTTTTTGTGCCTGGGGCAGAAACCTTGCAAGTGAACATCCTAGGGCGATTGAGATGTCTTAAACAGCACTTAAGTATGTATATGTTCCGACTTTAGCGTCAAATACCTCGCTTTGTAAATAAGTTGACTCATTGATCAAGAAGTCGACTTTACATATGAGTTGCCGCAGTTGACCAGCACAAGCCAGCCAACTTCACAAGAAGGAAGCAAAAGGGCACTAAGTGAAAATTCTTCTGAATTTAGCAAATGTTTTTGCGGCGGTGATAAGCTTCATTTTACGACTCAATGTAAGTGTACAGGTGGGGACTGTCTACATATTGACTTTGCTGTGGCTTTGCTCATTAACATTACTTCATCAACTATGCTAATACAAACATTCTATTACAATTGGACCAATACAATTGACCGCTACAGTGCTTGCAATAACTAAAATCATAAATACATCAGGAAAAATTCATTGCTTATATAAGCACCATATATGTTTATATAAGGGGCTTTTGAATTAGATATTATAGAAGTGGTAGAAATAATCTTTACAAATATGGGAGTGGTGGAAAGAACTTTTTTTGAAAACTTATCCAGTACAATTGAATAGATTGCTTATTTAATTAGTGGTCAATCAATAATGTTGTACCAAATTGCAAAAATCAATTTTTCCATTTCCTTTACTTGAAATTTATCAAGATTTCATACTACCTTAAAATAATATTGTAATAATTTTTCATCCTGTATAAATAAGAATTTATTTGTATTTACTTTAATTTTATTTGATTTTGCCTTTTAACATTAATTTATATGGATATAGAAACTTTTGATTTGTTTTGTTGATTTAATTGAAATTATTGATAATAAATATTAGTTGTATAATATTTGTAGTTGTTTATACAAGTAAAAAACTACTATTATTTCAGCTTTTGAATTGAATTCTTTTAAAATACAAATTGAACTATTCTACTTTGATTTGAATGGGTATACAACCAATTTATTTCTGCAATTGTATTAATGAAAATTTTTTTATAACTATCAACTATATAGTATCTGTATTTGCCTATACAAGTAAATACAATGATACTTATTTTATACCATTATATTTTTTTGGCTTTTGCAGCTATATAGTAATTGCAATGCGTATATATTTGATTAATTTATGTAAATAAATATAATTGGAATGAAAATGCTTCAATCTCTACTACTGCTTGCGATATTGAACTAATAGTACTACTTGAACAACTATATTTACTCTGAAGATTCTGGGCTTGAAATTCTATGATTTATGCAAAAAATCTGAATGGACAGATTCATATAACTAGGATGGTGTTACACCCACCAAGTTCGCAGAGAGGTCACGTACGATTACCCACAATTTCCCTGATGAGATGTCATCAGCAATCACTTGTCTCGGATGCCAGAGCCAAACTTTTCGGATGGCTAGCAAACGAATACCTACACTATCGATAAGCATCAACGACTAGTCAATGGCCGCGGTCGCTTCTGCTTCGAATCGCCGATAACAAATAAACAGCTGAATTGCATCGGCCAAGAAGTTGACGGTCGCCGACGACAAACAAACAGCCGGCAAACAACTGAATGGCACCAGCCAACAGCCGACGACTGCCGGAGGCCTAAGAATAGATGCCGACTCTGAACAGCAAAGCTGCTCTCTATCAAAAGAGGCCTATTCAACTGGAGGTCATCAGATCGAAAGGATACCACTGGTCTGGAGGAACAAGCCTGCGAGCTTGATGTCCTGAAGGATACCGATAGTCTGATTATAATCTAATGACAATAAGGACGATAGAGGATCGAGAGATGGAGGACCGCGGTAGTTGCGAAATGAGTGGGCATTGTTTCGAAGGTGGTTATGGTGCTGGAGCTCTAGAGAAAAGCATAGATAGAAGTATTTGTTAGAAAGCGAAGACGAAGGTATAAAGACCTTGGGTTCTTCGAGGGTAGAAATGCATCAACCATCGCAGCGATGAGAACAAGCTTTAACAATATACGCATTGGAGAAAGCCTAATCTTTTCGTTCAGAATCTTATAGTGATTTCCACATCCCGAGTGAAGCTCCTAATCTATCTTGGAAGCAGTCCCGAATTAAGTACGGATACTCTTTGACCGGGTAGACCTGGAGTGACGCTCCCGGTGTTACATTATATTGTTAGCAAAGAAACGCTTCTGAGGAAGGTATTCTTTCTACCCACATGCATCAAGCGACCTTGATGCCATACGACTCCAACTGCCACTGTCGAGTCAACTTCTTCGATTTAGCGGGAATCCCATCGCAGCTTGCCGAACCAGAACCAATCAACTTCTTCGATAGCATCGACGCTCTCCTAAACGAAATAGAAGAACCTCTCGAACATTACTTCTGGGACGCACCTGATACACCGTATCCGTGGAACCTCTACTGGACAGACACGGCCAGACAAGGAGGAGGTCTAAGTATCGACGATCCAGTCTTCGCTGATGATTGGACAAGATCCAAAGGCTTGGACGTAGATTGCAAAGATCAGGAAGTGTGTTATTGCGAGTACAACTGCGGAGGAACCCACACAACAATCAGAAGAGCAGCAGCCGCTCTATCAACCATCGTCACAGCCATTTACCATTGGAATTGGTGAATGAATTCGGACGATACACCACTTCTATTTCGCTATCTATTCCCACACTGCTGGTCCGTAATCACGTACGCCTCTCACCCAGACTTCAAGCTAACGGTACAACCGCAGCAAGAATCCGGAGCTCGATTCCACTTCTTTCACACTATCTCCGTTGAGCAAGTTTTCGTCATCCTATAATGGTCTGATCAGACACCAGCATGACGGACACCTACACGGTGGTTAGAAGGGAAAATGCGTTCATCCTATCCAGCGATAAGGACAAACATGTCACACAATACCAGCCCATCACAAGGAAAGGTATTCCGGACTGGGTTATCGAGCTTTTGGATGGAATTAATAGGGAGCTCGGTCGAATGGACGCTCTCATTCAGGAAGCAAGGGGGAAAAATTTCGAGATACAGACGGCCCTCCCATGATTGGCCCAAGCTTATGAAGGCCTCATCATTAGGCAAAATGAGATATACGATGCCGTATATCTGGGAGTGGAAACAATGGAAAGGGCTCATCTCGAGAAGCATTCCGATATAGTTATCTAATCCCAAGTGTTTGCAGCTAACGTCCAAGCAGACTTTGTTCTGATGAAGGCCCAATCCACAGAAGACTACGAAGAGATGCGGACAGCCCTCAGCGATCAAATCCAACATTCTGGAAACGCCTGGGGAACCCTTTCAACTCTGCTTGATAACAGGGAACGAGCCCAAGAACGCCTTGCCCTCCAAGTGCATACCCAATCCCAAGGGCTGGCGAATAATCTGCTCAAAGCCAAAGCAGACGGTGAACGAATGTCCAGGCTGTACGCCAAGTTTCATCAGGAAGCAAAACAGACACAGGAGAAAGCACAGAAAAAGGCAGACAACGCAAAGCAGGAGAGGAAGGCGGCAGAGCGAAAGATGAAGAAGAACTTTGAGCAGATATTCAGAGAATTCACTAGAGCTTTGCAGACGAAGCTCTCAGATGAGAGAACGAAGAAATTGGTATGCTCACTGGCCCAGTCAGTATTCACACCAAAGGAAGGGGATACCAAACCTGTTGAGCAGGGGTTCTGCCTTCGATACACCGTAGGCAATGGCGTTTGAATATGGATCAAAGAGGCTGGGACTCCAGAACCGAATGGTAATGGAGACGGCGCAGGAGGGGTTGGAGGAGACCCCCCAGGGGACTTCGAGTCTTCTAGCTCCAGCTCGAGTAGCTCCAGCTCTTCTGATAGTGGAGACGATGTTCTCCCACCACTTCCACAACCAGGAGGAACGGACTATAGTGAACCACCTGTGCTAGCACTACAAGTACCACAAGTACGACCATACCACCAAGAGCTCCGAATTCAGCCAAGAAGCAGAAGATTGAGCTTCCCTACAAGTTTAAGGGAGATCCAACAGATAGGTCGGAATCCTACTGCCACTGGATTACAGGAGTGGATCGCTATCGCAGGTACTTCAATGACGAGTATAACGATGACGACGATAACATCATCTTCGTTGGCAGTATCCATCGAGAATAAATGCTGGCCTGGTACAACAACCGGGAAAAACAGCTTAGGAAGCATTTTCAGGTTGACACGTGGTCGGCATTCACCAGTGCTATGGAGGAACAATTCATCGACCCGGAGGAGGAGACAGAATGCTTCGAAAAGATGAAGAAATTGCAGTACAAGGGAGATATCCGGGACTATATCGTAAAGATGGAGGACTTAAACTACCATGTCTGCTTATCAGGGATTGCATGGCGACAGGCTCTACACAGTGGACTGAATGAAGAAATCGAGGATCGAATATCCTTTTCGAAGATTACACCAAACGACGAGGCAGAATACAAATTTCTGCTCAAACAAGTTGGCCGCGCATATGTGAGACGCCTGCAAGAAAGGCACCAGCACAACAATCACAAACCCAAAGACAAAAAGATCAATAAGAGGAAACGTGATGATGTTGGTGATGATAAGGGGAATCAAGGAAAAATGAACTTTGAGACAGGTTATGACTCCAAGAAACCTCGAACGGAGAAGAAGGGTCCGAAGGCAGTCAATACAGACAAATGCGAAGCCCTGAAAGGCATTCCGGAATCTATGTTGGAAGCAAGAGCCAAGCGCAACGAGTGCAAGTGCTGCGGTTCCTCGGAGCATCGATGGGTATTCTGTAAGAATGCCATCAGGATGTCATCCAGCAAGAAAAAGAAGAAGCATAAGAAGCCTAAGGTGGAAACACCAGAAGTAACCACCACTTCTTCGAAGGTCAAGCCCAGGAGTCTGGCTGACCGAATTACGAAACTGGCGGCAGCCTCAAGCTCTTGAGTACTTTACGAGGTTGACTGTGATAATATGGAGATAGCCGGATGAAACGAGTGTCTTTTGACTTTCCTTTGTTCTATGGGATAGCGGTCTTTTCTATGTGTTTTTATGATGTACAGACACCTCCGGTTGTTGGTATTTATGTGTACAGATACTCATATTGCTTTGGGATCACATGGGTACAGACATCTGTGTTTCTTTTGGGTTTTCATTTGGGTCTTACCAATGCGGTCATTGGTATTATAGCTTTTCGATATTCAATATACTTTCTTTTCTGCTGTTTAAGAAAGGGTGCCTGAGGATGAGTTCAATACTCGATATATGCTGGTCATATAGCATCCAAGTGTAACAAGTGACAAACAATTATTATCGAACTTGATTATACTCATTTGAACCTCATTTAGCTACGCATCAATCACAATCACGACCCATTGCGGCCGGAGCTGTGTCTGAAGGCAGTTCAATATGGTTGTCAACCGAAAACATCGAAAAGGCAAGGCTGCGGCCAGCACACCTCAGCCGGTACCGAAGAAATCCAAACAATTACCACCCGAACCTAAGAGAGATTCAAGACCCACAGTACGCATGTTTGCAAGCTTTCGAAACCAGAAGAACGTCCCTGTAAGGGTTCTCTTGGATACTGGGTGCGATATACCTATGATGTCGAAGCAGTGGGCCGATTCACATGGTGTTCCATTGGTGACTCGAACGGAACCAAAGATAGTCGAAAACTTTAATGGCGAAAGAGTAGAAGGAGCGGGTTGGCAGTACACCTTCCCCGTTACTCTGCGGTATGAATCCCATTATACCAAAGAAACCTTCGAAATTGGTCCAATGGAGAATTTGTCTGATGTCATGTCACCTTACTGGGGGATCGTCAAGTATGGAGCACTCAGTGGAGTTACCGAAGAAAATGATAAGCTCCAGTTTACGTCGAAACACTGCCATCATCATTGCACAAAGGCAGCGGTATCTTCGTTCTCAATCGAATATGACGATTCCATTCTGATGTTTGGAACTGACCCGCGATGGATCGGAGTTATTGGTTCAATGCATGGCAACGTGGCACATGTAATTGAGATCGATTGGGTAGAGCGAATTCCATGGCATTACAGAGACTTCGAAACATTAAACAACGGAGAAACTGGCAATGCTCTTCCGCTTCATCAATCCTACGATCATGCCATTGACTTAACAGATGGAGAACAACCTGCATGGGGTTCTATCTACGCTCTCTCAGAAAAGGAGGTTTCGGTCCTTAAAGAATATCTGATGGAAATGCTTGATTCTGGAAAGATCCGTCCTAGCAAGTCACCCGCGGGTGCACCCATACTCATCATTCCAACGCCACACGCAAGAGGCCTATGAGTGTGCGTGGATTACAGAGGTCTATATCGTGTGACGATTATGAACCGATATCTATAGCTGCTTATGAACGTACTTAGAGACAGGGCTGCTGGATCGAGGATTTTCACCAAAATTGATTTGGAGGCAGGATACAACCTCATTCGAATTAAATCCGGTGACAAATGGAAAACAGCATTTGGTACAAGATATGGACATTATGAATACCTAGTTATGCCCTTCGGATTGGCGAACTCACCAGCTACTTTCCAAGATATGATGAATGAAATCCTACGAGATCTAATCGATTATGGAGTAGTAGTCTATATAGATGATATCCTCATCTATACAGGAAATGAAGAAGAGCATGTGCAATTGACTAGAGAAGTCCTTCATCGATGACAGGAGAACAACTTGGCTATAGCACCCAATAAGTGCGAATGGCACCGGAAGCAAGTTGAGTTCCTTGGGTATCTCATATCGGGAGAAGGTGTCAGCATGTCCGAAGACCAGATTGACACTATTCTCAAATGGGAGATTGTGGATTCTGTCAAGGACGTCCAGTCTTTCCTTGGATTTGCCAACTTCTATCAACGCTTCATCGAAGGATTTTCAAAGATATGCCATCCCTTAACAGAGATAACCAAGAAAACGAACAAAAAGTTTAACTGGAATGCAAATCCCCGAAATCAAATAGCCTTCGATACGCTATAAATGTACTTTACTGAGGCACCCATATTACGACACTTCGAGCCTGTTTGGCCCGTTGTGATTGAGACTGACACAAGTGATCTTGCAATCGGCGCAGTACTCTCCCATGTCATTGATGGACGATTGCACCCTATTGCCCACTACTCTCGCAAGATGGATAAAGTCGAGATCAACTACACAATCCATGACAAAAAAATGCTCGCCATATTATCTGTGTTCAAAGAATGGAGACGTTATCTTGAAGGTGCAGCTCATCCAATCAGTGTCTTCACTGATCACACGAATCTCGAATAATTAACGACTACGAAGATCCTGAATCCGAGACGAGCCCACTGGGCTCAAGAGTTGGCAGCATATGATTTTGAAATATTCTTCCGACCTGATAGTACAAATGGGACACTGGATGCATTATCTAGGCGTTCGGAGTACCGCCCTAAAAAAGGCGCAGGTAGTGCCGAAGAAATCGAAAACCAGCCTATCCACAGCGTTCTAAGACCTGATCAGTTGGTAACTTCTGAAGGAGAAACAGTGCAAGTGACGGCGATGAAGTTATGAGGCGTACAGATTGCGATTTCTTTTGCAAAATTGAGAGCAATTCCAGTAGTCAAGTTCAATTCATGGCTGTTAGAAGCAGTGGTTAGCACCGCTAATGATGATGCTGCTTGGCAAGAAGAGTACGTCCGAGCTATGGAAGGAAACCCCAGCCCAGACATCTCGTTCGAAGACGAAGCCCTTTATTATAAAGGCAGACTGTGGATCACGGACGATCTGCAATGGAAGAAACAGATATTGGAAGCAGAGCACGATTCGAAGGTGGCTGGACACATGGGGCAGGATAAGACAATCCAACTGGTCAGAGGAAACTTCTTTTGGCCGGAAATGGAGAAATTCATCGAAGATTATGTCCGCTCATGCCCTGAGTGCCAAAGGAATAAAGCAGCTCTTCATGCTCGCTACGGACTCCTACAACCACTCGGATTTGTGTATCGCCCATGGAACTCGATTTCCATGGACTGTATCATCGAATTACCAGTATCAAATGGATGCTCATCGTTATGGGTAATCGGCGACCGATTTACCAAAATGGCTCACTTCATTCCATTGAAAGATGGAGAGAAGAGAGCTACAGACCTGGTCAAAATCTTCTTGAAAGAAGTATGGAGATTTCATGGTCTACCATCGAACACAGTGTCAGATCGAGACTCTAGGTTCACCTCCACGTTTTGGTCCTCATTGGTCGAAGCTCTTGACATTAGGTTAAAGATGTCTTCGCCATTCCACCCTCAAACGGACAGGCAAACGGAAAGAGTCAACCAAACACTGGAAAGCTACCTGCGGAATTACTGCAACTACAAGCAGGATAACTGGTCCCAGATGTTACCAATGGCAGAATATGCTTATAATAACTTTCTCACCACCGCCATGGGAATGTCACTGTCCTTTGCAAACTTTGGGTTCGATCCTCGAAGGAATTGGCCCATCGAAGCAGAAGCACAGAGTCCGACATCTAGGAACTATGTTCACTGGATGACCAGCGTGCATGCACTCTGCCGTGAAGGCTTAGAGCAGGCATGGGAGACAATGGGGAAATACCATGACCTGCGTGCTAAGGAACCTCCGAAGTATTCGGTTGGCAACCTAGTTATGCTAAATGGGAAGAACCTCAAAACTCGAAGACCATCTAGAAAACTAGATGTGAAGCTTCATGGACCCTTCAAGGTCTCCAAGGTGCTCTCGCCCACCACTATTAAGCTTGAGTTACCGAATCGATGGTGTATTCACAATGCATTCCATGTATCACTCATCGGACCTTATCGACTCGCCACCAACCCTACTAGACCTACACCCGAGCTTGGATATGATGTCGACGGCTACGAGTACGAAACAGGCTATGAAGTTGAGGTAGTCATGGGCAGCCAGTACAGCAAGGAATGGAAACGAGTTATATATCTGGTCAAGTGGAAGGGGTATCTGGATGAAGCAGATTGGACTGAGCAACCTTATGAGAACGTCGATGACCAGACACTGTTGAAGGAGTATCACAGACGGAATCCTCAGGCCACGAAGAATAACAGGATTTATTGAACGGTTGTGCCAGTATCTTTTCCCCACGAAGTGTTTTTAATGGCTAGCAAGACACCTGACGCAGGATTTGGTTTTTGGGCACAAGGGGTCATATTTTCCAGATCATAAGAGAATGATGGATTTGGTTTTGGGCACAAGGAGTCATATTTTCCAAACCAAGAGAAAGATCGATTTGGTTTTGGGCACACGGGGTCAAGATTTTCCAAATCAAAAAAAAGAAAAAGAAATCAAAGTGTTTTAGATGGACGCAACCTGATTGATCGATTCTGCTTGCTGCGATATGTCAGATCAGGACGTAAGCAAACTGAATGGTCAATTGAGCTTGCATGTCTCAGAGCAAGTGGTCGAAGCGAAATGGTCTGTTTGCATTCACTATGTCGAGGATTTTGAATATTTCATTTCAGCGCGCTGGACTATGTTTCGCCAAAGGCAACGAAGGGCAGATTAGTATGGAGTATGGTCGTTCAGAGATGAACTCTCTAAGAGTGGGTGTAGTGTTACACCTGGAAAGTTCGCAGCAGGGTCATGTACAATCACCCGCGATTTCCCTGATTGGATGTCATGGGCTATCACTCGTTTCGGATGCCAGAGCCAATGTTTTCGGATGGCTAGCAAACGAATACCCACACCTTCGATAAGCATCGACGACTAGTTAATGGCCACGGTCGCTTCTGCTCTGAATCGCCAATAACAAAAAAACAGCTGAATGGCATCGGTCAAGAAGCTGACGCTCACCAACGACAAACGAACAGCTGGCAAACAAGTGAATGGCGCCAGGCAAAAGCCGACGACTGCCGGAGGCCCACAACACATGCCGACTCTGAACAGCGAAGCTCCTCTCTATCGAAAGTGGCCTATTCGTCTGCAGGTCATCAGATCAAAAGGATGCCACTGGTCCGGAGGCACAAGCCCGCGAGGTTTATGTCATGAAGGATACCGATGGTCTGATTATAATCTAATGACAATAAGGACGATAGAGGATCGAGCGATAGGGGACCGCGGTAGTTGCGAAATGAGTGGGCATCGGTTCGCAGGTGGTTATGGTACTGGAGCTCTAGGGAAAAGCTTAGATAGAAGTATTGGTTAGAAAGCAAAGACGAAGGTATAAAGACTGTGGGTTCTTCGAGGGTTGAAAGGCATCAACCTTCTCACCAAGGAGAACAAGCTTTAACAATATACGCATTGAAAAGGTATTGTTTTCGTTCAGATTCTTTTAGTGATTTTCGCATCCTGTGCGAAGCTCCTGACCAACCTACGAAGCAGTTCCGAATTAAGTACAGATACACTTTGACCGGGTAAACCTGGAGTGATGCTCCCGGTGTTACAGATGGTATACTGAAGATATTAAACAAGGTTTATAAACCTAATAGTAAAGTTGTGTTGGATAAAATCAGTCGTAGAGTGAAAATCAGTAAAAAATACTAAACTTATGTACTATAGGAACAAAATCAGATTTCAAATAAAAAGAAACACTTTTGGAATAATAAGATTTAGTGTCACGGTTATTCAGAATGATGATCGATGGTGGAGTGATGATCTGTGAATAACGCAAGAGATAATACACGACCAGAATATAATCAGGTTTCAAACCGATATTAAGCATAATGAGAACAAAATTAGGTTTTTTACCAAGGCTAAAAGCACATCAAAAAAGAAATCCAGTTAGGAATAGAGGCTAAAATAGTAATAAAAAGTAAATCAGATTTTGAATCAGGTTTCACAGAAAATATTGGAATTGTACCAAAGTGGTTTACAAAGAAAGAAGAAGTTTGGAGGTATTATAGAATGAGTGAATCTCTATATATAAACCAGGCATTCAGCAGAAAAAAAGTTTCTTTCTTCACTCATTCTCTCGTCTATAAAACAATCGAGTAGCTTTGGTGACAGGGATTCAGGGCTGGGTGTCGAAGGTTCAGGGCTTGGGGTTCTAAGGGTTAAGAAATTCGAAATCTGGAGGACTCAAGAATCAGGAATAGCCTGTAGCTAAGGAAACGGAGACTGTATACAAGCAACTCGATCCAGAATCACCGAATGTGAAGGAAGTAAAAGCCAAAGCTAATTGATCGTTTATAGATAAGAAAACCAGTGAAGGGAGAGACTGATCCTCCGCCAAACACATGGTTCATATACAGTAATTAACTTGATCCATAATTCATGTGAACTGTTGTTTTCTTTGTACACCACATTCGTACGATTCCGTCATTTTCTGTAAAACCTGCATTGAAACATGATTGTGCTCTTGTCGTGCTTTAGCATTTGTTCGAAACCTGATGTCGTTCTTGTCGTTCTTGAGCATCTGTTCGAAACCTGATGTCATTCTCGTCGTAGTGTAGTATTTGTTCGAAACTTGTTTCAGGTCTCATCGTGCTTTAGCATCCATTCAAAACCTGATTGAATTCTCGTTGTTCTTTATCTTTTATATCATTCACCGATCATCACTCCACCATAGATCATCACCCAACGTAATAGTGATATTAGCTTTCCCCTCTTCAAGGCCGAGTACCTACACGGTTTACGATCCCGGCTTGCTAGCTTGTTCCATGTGAAAATCATCGATGGCCTTCAGTCCATCTATGATGATAGCGGGCTTCCAGCTGTACTCATCGTAGCCCCTCCATTTTATCCAAAACTGTATCTGCCTCTGGTACAGTCTGGAATTGTCTATCCACTCAACTTGGTACTCCTCTTTTCCATCTAGTATTACTGGTGGTGGTGGTTTTTGCTTTTGATTCGGGAGGGGATCCTGGGTGGCCTTCTCTCGTCTTGATATTGGTTAAATGTCGCAAATTTGTAGTTCATTTGGTAGCTGAATTCTATAGGCCCATGGACTGACAACCTCCGTGATTTCATACGGTCCAATACGTTTCCAGTCGTATTTCTTACCTGGTTGGGTTGTCAATAGGATTCTGGCACCCGTCCATACTTTGCCTTCTATGTGTAACTCCATTCCCACTCTTTGGGATTGTTGGTCTGTTCGGACTGTACAGCTTGGGCCCTTTTCATCTCTGCTCTGTGTTCGCTGAAAAGTTGCTGCATCTGGTGGGTAATCTGGTGGGCATTTACCTAACGATTATATTTGAGATTCTGAATTGGATGTCGGCCGAAAGTCATTCGCAGGTGAAAGCCATAGTTTCCAAAAGACATGAAGCAATTGATTGTCTCCGAGGTATGATTGTAAGCTGCGAACTCCACCAATGGTAGCCACTGGGCCCAAGCGTCCTGCTGATCATTTGTAACACCGGGAGCGTCACTCCAGGTTTACCCAGTCAAAGAGTATCCGTACTTAATTCGGGACTGCTTCGAAGGTAGATTAGAAGCTTCACTCAGGATGTGGAAATCACTAAATGATTCTGAACGAAAAGAATAGGCTTTCTCCAATGCGTATATTGTTAAAACTTGTTCTCCTCGCTGAGAAGGTTGATGCCTTTCTACCCTTGAAGAACCCAAGGTCTATATACCTTCGTCTTCGCCTTCTAACAAATACTTCTCTCTACGCTTTTCTCTAGAGCTCCAGCACCATAACCACCTTTGAACCAATGCCCACTCATTTCGCAACTACCGCGGTCCTCCATCTCGCGATCCTCTATCATTCTTATCATCATTAGATTATAATCAAATAATCAGTATCCTTTATGACATCAAGCTCGCGGGCTGGTGCCTCCGGACCAGTGGCATCCTTTCGATCTAATGACCTCCAGACGAATAGGCCTCTTTCGATAGAGAGCAGCTTCGCTGTTCAGAGTCGGCACATATTCTTAGGCCTCCGGCAGTCATTAGCTTTTGGCTGGCACCGTTCAGTTGTTTGCCGGCTGTTCGTTTGTCGTCGGCGATCGTCAGCTTCCTGGCCGATGCCATTCAGCTGTTTGTTTGTTATCGGCGATTCGGAGCAGAAACGACCGCGGCCATTAACTAGCCGTCGATGCTTATCGATGGTGTGGGTGTTCGTTTGCTAGCCATCCGAAAAGATTGGCTCTGGCATCCGAGACGAGTGATAGCCGATGACATCCAATCAGGGTTATCGCCGGTGATCGTACGTGACCCCACTGCGAACTTGCTAGGTGTGACACTACCCCCTCTCTTAGAGAGTTCGTCTCTGAACGACTATACACCGTACTCATCTGCTCTTCGTTGCCTTTGGCGAAACATGGTCCAGCGCGCTGAAGTGAATTATTCGAAATCCTCGACATAGTGAATCCGCACAGACCATTTCGCTTTGACCACTTGCTCTGAGACATGCATGCACAATCAACCAATCAGTTTGCTTACGTCCAGATGAGACATATGGCAGAAAGCAGAATTGATCAATCAGGTTGCGTCCATCTAAGACACTTTTGCTTTCTTTTTCTGTCTTTGATTTGCAAAATCTTGACCCCATGTACCCAAAACCAAATCCATCTTTTTCTCTTGATCCATCTTTCTCTTGATCTGGAAAATCGTGGCCTCTTGGGCCCTTTAAAAACCAAACCCTTCGTCCGGTGTCTTGCTAGCCGTTAAATACCCTTTGTGGGGAAAAGGTACTAGCTCAACCGTTCATTTAATCCTGTTATCCTTTGTGGCCTGAGGATTCTGTCTGTGATACTCCATTAACAGTCTCTTGTCGTCGAAGTTCTCATAAGGTTCCTCAGTCCAGTCTGCTTCTTCCGGATATCCCATCCATTTGACCAGATATAAAACCCGTTTCCGTTCCTTGCTATACTGGCTGCCCATGACTTCCTCAACTTCATAGCCTGTTTCGTACTCGTAGCCGTCGACATCATAACCAAGCTCATTCTGCTCGCTGGCTGAAGCAAGCTCTGGTGTAGGTCCAGTAGGGTTGGTGGTGAGTCGATAAGGTTCGATGAGTGATACATGGAATGCATTGTGAATACGCCATCGATTTGGCAACTCAAGCTCAATAGCGCTGAGCGAGAGGACCTTCGAGACCTTGAAGGGTCCATGAAGCTTCGCATCTAGATTCCTCGATGGTCTTCGAGTTTTGAGGTTCTTCCCATGTAGCATAACTAGATCGCCAACCGAATGCTTCGGCGGTTCCTTAGCACGCCGGTCATGGTACTTCCCCATTGTCTCCCGTGCCTGCTCTAAGCCTTTACGGCAGAGTGCATGCACGCTGGTCATCCAGTGAACGTAGTTCCTCTATGCCGGATTCTTTGCTTCTGCTTCGATGGGCCAATGCGTTCGACAATTGAACCCAAAGTTCACAAAGAACGGTGACATTTCCGTAGCGGTGGTGAGAGAGTATTATAAGCATACTCTGCCATTGGTAACATCTCGGACCAATTGTCCTGCTCATAATTGCAGTACTTCGGCAGATAGCATTCCAGCGTATGGTTGACTCTTTCCGTTTGCCCGTCCGTTTGAGGGTGGAATGGCGAAGACATCGTTAACCTAATGACATGAGCTTCGACCAACGAGGACCAAAACGTGGAGGTGAACCTAGAGTCCTGATCTGACACTATGTTCGATGGTAGACCATGAAATCTCCATACTTCTTTCAAGAAGATTTTGACCAGGTCTGTAGCCTTCTTCTCACCATTGTTTAATGGAATGAAGTGGGCCATTTTGGTGAATCGGTCGACGATTACCCATACCGATGATCATCCGTCTGATACCAGTAATTGGATAATGCAGTCCATAGAAATCTCATCCCATGGGCGGTATGCTAATTCGAGGTGTTATAGAAGTCTGTAGCGAGCGTGGCGAGCTGCTGTATTCCTTAGGCACTCAGGGCAAGAACGGACATAATCTTCGATGAATTTCTCCATTTCTGGCGAAAAGAAATTTCGTCTGACCAGCTTGATTGTCTTATCCTGCCCCATATGTCCAGCCACCTTCGAATCGTGCTGCGCTTCCAATATCTGGTTCTTCAACTGCAGATCGCCAGAATCCACATTCTGCCTTTATAATAAAGGGCTTCGTCTTCGAATGAGATGTCTGAGCTTGGGTTACCTTCCATAGCTCGAATGTACTCTTTTTGCCATGCAGCATCGTTGTTAGCGGCGCTGACCACTGCTTCGAACAGCCATGAGTTGAACTTGAATACTGAGATCGCCCTCAACTTTGCAGAAGAAATCGCAATTCGTTCGCCTCATAACATCATTGCCGTTACTTGTACTGTTTCTCCTTCAGAAGTAACCAACTGATCAGGTCTCAGAATGCAGTGGATAGACTGGGTTGCATTTTCTTCGGCACTACCTCCCTCTTGTTTAGGGCGGTACTCCGAACACCTAGATAATGCATCCGGTTTCCCATTTGCACTGCCAGGTCGGTAGAACATTTTAAAATCATATCCTGCCAGCTCTTGAGCCCAGCGGGCTGGTCTCCGATTCAAGATCTTCGTAGTCGTAAAGTATTCGAGATTCTTGTGATTGGTGAAGACACTGATTGGGTGAGCTACACCTTCGAGATAACGTCTCCATTCTTTGAACTCGGATACTATGGCGAGCATCTCTTTGTCATGGATTTCGTAGTTCATCTCGGCTATATCTATCTTTCGAGAGTGGTAGGCTATAGGGTGCAATCATCCATCAATGACTTGGGAGAGAACTGCCCCGATTGCAAAATCACTTGCAACAGTCTCAATCACAACGGGCCAAACAGGCTCGAAATGTCGTAATATGGCAGCCTCAGTAAAGTGCTTCTTCAGCATATTGAAGGCTATGTGATTTCGCGGATTTGCTTTCCAATTATACTTTTGGTTCGTTTTCTTGGTAAGTTCCGTTAAGGGATGGCATATCTTTCAAAATTCTTCGATGAAGCGTCGATAGAAGTTGGCAAATCCAAGGAAGGACGAACGTCCTTGACAGACTCTGGAGTCTCCCATTTCAGAATAGTATCAATTTTGTCTTCGGACATACTGACACCTTCTCCCGATATGAGAAACCCAAGGAACTCAACTTGCTTCTGTTGCCATTCGCACTTATCGGGTGCTATAGCCAAGTTGTTCTTCTGTAATCGACGAGGACTTCTCGAGTCAATCGCACATGCTCTTCTTTGTTTTCTGTATACATGAGGATATCATCTATATAGACTACTACTCCATGATCGATTAGATCTCGCAGGATCTCGTTCATCATATCTTGGAATTCAGCTGGCGCGTTCACCAATCCAAAGGGCATAACAAGGTATTCGTAATGTCCATATCTTGTACGAAACGCTGTATTCCATTCATCACCGGGTTTAATTCGAATCAGATCGTACCCTGCCTTCAAATCAATTTTGGTGAAAATCCTCGATCCAGCAACGCTGTCCTAAGTTTGTTCATAAGCGGCAATGGATATCGGTTCATAATCGTCACACGATATAGACCTCTGTATTCCACGCACAATCGTATGCCTCTTCCGTGTGGCTTTGGAACGAAGAGTATGGGTGCACCTGAGGGTGACTTGCAAGGACGGATCTTTCCAGAATCAAGCATTTCCTTCAGATAATCTTTAAGGACCGAAAGCTCCTTCTCTGAGAGCGCGTGGATGGGACCACACGGAGGTTGTTCTCCATCTTTCAAATCAATGGCATGATCGTAGGAACGATGACGCGGCAGAGTATTGGCAGTTTCTCTGTTGTATAATGTTTCGAAGTCTCTGTATTGCCATGGGATTCGCTCTACCCAATCCATCTCAATATTGTGTGCTGCATTGACATGCATTGAACCAATAACCCCGATCCATCGAGGATCGGTACCGAACCTCAATATGGAATCGTCATATTCGATTGAGAACGAAGATACTGCTGCCTTTGTGCAATGTTGATGGCAGTGTTTCGACGTAAATTGGAGCCTATCATTTTCTTCGGTAACTCCACTGAGTGCTCCATGCTTGACGATCCACAAGTAAGGTAACATGATATCAGATCAATCCTCCATTGGAACAATTTCGAAGGTTTCTTTGGTATAATGGGATTCATACCGCAGAGTAACGGGGAAGGTGTACTGCCAACCCGCTCCTTCTACTCATTCGCGATTGAAGTTTTCGACTATCTTGGGTTCCGTTCAAGTCACTAATGGAACCCCATGTGAATCGGCCCACTACTTCAACATCATTTGTGTATCGCACCCAGTATCCAACAGAACCCTTACAGGGACGTTCTTCTTGTTTCGAAAGCTTGCAAACATGCGTACTGTGGGTCTTGAGCCCGTCATAGGTTCCGGTGGTAATTGTTTGGATTTCTTGGGTACAGGCTGAGGTGTGCTGGCCGCAGCCTTGCGTTTTCGATCTTTTCGGTTGACAACCATGATGAACTGCCTTTCGACACTGCTCCGGCCGCAATGGATCGTGGTTGCTAGGATTCGTAAATTCGTAGGTGAATGAGGTTCGAATGAGTATGATCAAGCTTGGATGCTATATAACCTGCATATTTCGAGTATTGAACTCATCCTCAGGCACCCTTTTCTAAACAGCAGAAAAGAAAGTATATTGAATATCGAAAGCTATAACACCAATGACCGCATTGGTAAGACCCAAATGAAAACCCAAAAGAAATATGAATATCTGTACCCATAAAATCAAAAACCGGAGGTGTCTGTACCTCATAAAAAACCGGAATGTCTGTACCTCATAAAAACCCATAGGAAAGACCGCAATCCCATAGAACAAAGGAAAGACAAAAGAAACTCGTTTCATCCGTCAATTCCATACGTCGGAGTCACCTCGTAAAGTACTTGAGAGCTTGAGACTGCTGCCGGTTTCGTAATTCGGTCAGCCAGACTCCTGGGCTTGACCTTCGAAAAGAGGTGGTACTTCTGGCGTTTCCACCTTAGGCTTCTTATCCTTCTTCTTTTTCTTGCTGGATAACATCTTGATGGCATTCTTACAGAATACCCATCGATGCTCCGAAGAACCGCAGCGCTTGCATTCGTTGCGCTTGGCTCTTGCCTCCAATAAAGATTCCGGAATGCCTTTCAGGGCTTCGCCTTTGTCCGTATTGACTGTCTTAGGACCCTTCTTCTCCGTTCGAGGTTTCTTGGAGTCGAACCTTTCTCAAAGTTCTTCTTTCCTTGATTCCCCTTATCATCACCAACATCATCACGCTTCCTCTTATTGTTCTTTTTGTTTTTGGGTTTGTGATCGTTGTGCTGGTGCCTTTCTTGCAGGCGTCTCTCATATGCGCGGCCGACTTGTTTGAGCAGTAATTCGTATTCTGCGTCGTCGTTTGGTGTAATCTTCGAAAAGGATATTCGATCCTTGATTTCTTCGTTGAGTCCGCTGTGTAGAGCCTGTCGCCATGCAATCCCTGATAAGCAGACATGGTAGTTTAAGTCCTCCATCTTTACGATGTAGTCCCGGATATCTCCCTTGTACTGCAATTTCTTCATTTTTTCGAGGCATTCTGTTTCTTCCTCTGGGTCGATGAATTGTTCCTCCATAGCGCTGGTGAATGCCGACCATGTGTCAACCTGAAAATGCTTCCTAAGCTGTTTTTCTCGGTTGTTGTACCAGGCCAATGCTTTTTCTCGAAGGATACTTCCAACAAAGATGATCTTATCGTCGTCATCGTATATTCATCTTGAAGTACTGAGATAGCGATCCACTCCTGTAATCCATGGCGGTAGGATTCCGACCTGTCTGTTGGATCTCCCTTAAACTTGTAGGGAAGCTCAATCTTCTGCTTCTTGGTTGAATTCGGAGCTCTCGGTGGGTGAGGTGGTACTTGTGGTGGTGGCGCAGGCGGTAGCGCAGGTGGTTCACTATAGTCCGTTCCTCCTGGTGGTGGAAGTGGTGGAGAACATCGTCTCCACTATCAGAAGAGCTGGAGCTACTCGAGCTGGAGCTAGAAGACTCGGAGTCCCCTGGGGGGTCTCCTCCAACGCCTCCTGCGCCGTCTCCATTACCATTCGGTTCTGGAGTCACAGCCTCTTTGATCCATATTCCAACCCATTACTTACGGTGTATCGAAGGCGGAATCCCTGCTCAACAGCTTGGTATCCCCTTCCTTTGGTGTCAATACTGACCGGGCCAGTGAGCGTACTGATTTCTTCGTTCTCTCATCTGAGAGCTTCGTCTGCAAAGCTCTAGTGAATTCTTTGAATTTCCGCTCAAAGTCCTTCTTCATCTTTCGCTCTGCCGCCTTCCTCTCCCGCTCTGGTTGTCTGCCTTTTCTGTGCTTCCTCCTGTATCTTTTTGCTTCCTGACGAGACTTGGCGTACAGCCCGGACATTCGTTCGCCGTCTATTTTGGCTTTGAGCTGAATATTCGCCAGCTCTTGGGATTGGGTATGCACTTGGAGGGCAAGGCGTTCTTGGGCTCGTTCCCTGTTATCGAGCAGAGTTGAAAGGGTTCCCAGGCGTTTCCAGAACGTTGGATTTGATCGCTGAGGGCTGTCCGCAGCTCTTCGTAGTCTTCGGTGGATTGGGCCTTCATAGAACAAAGGCTGCTTGACGTTAGCCGCAAACACTTGGGATTGGATAACTATATCGGAATGCTTCTCGAGTTGAGCCTGTCCATCTTTCCACTCCCAGATAACGGCATCGTATATCTCGTTTTGCCTAATGATGAGGCCTTCGTAAGCTTGGGCCAATCCTGGGAGGGCCGTCTGTATCTCGAAATTTTCCCCCTTGCTTCCTGAATGAGAGCGTCCATTCGACCGAGCTCCCTGTTGATTCCATCCAAAAGCTCAATAACCCAGTCCGGAATATCTTTCCTTGTGATGGGCTGGTATTGTGTCACCTGCTTGTCCTTGTCGCTGGATAGGATCAACGCATTTTCCCTTCTAACCACCGTGTAGGCGTCCGTCATGCTGGTGTCTGATCCGGTCATTATAGGACGACGTAAAATTGCTCAACAGGGTGTGTGAAAGAAGAGGAATCGAGCTCCGGATTCTTGTTGCAGTTGTACCAATGGCTCGTAGTCTGGGTGTGAGGCGTACGTGATTAAGGACCAGCAACGTGGGAATAGGTAACGAAATAGGGTGGTATTTCGTCCGAATTCATTCACCAATTCCAATGGTAAATGGCTGTGACATGGTCGATAGAGCGGCTGCTGCTCTTCCATTGTTGTGTGGGTTCCTCCGCAGTTGTGCTCGCAATAACACACTTCCTGATCTTCGCAATCTACGTGCAAGCCTTTGTATCTTGTCCAATGATCAGCGAAGACTGGATCGTCGATACTAGACCTCCTCCTTGTCTGGCTGTGTCTGTCCAGTAGAGGTTCCACGGATACGGCGTATCAGGTGCGTCCCGAAAGTATTCTTCGAGAGGTTCTTCTGTTGTGTTTAGGAGAGCGTCGATGCTATCGAAGAAGTTGAGAGGTTCTGGTTCTGCAAGCTGCGATGGGATTCCAGCTAAATCGAAGAAGTTGACTCGACAGTGGCAGTTGGAGTCGTATGGCATCAAGGTCGCTTGATGTATGTGGGTAGAAAGAATACCTTCCTCGGAAGCGTTTCTTTGCTAACAATATAATGTAACACCGGGAGCGTCACTCCAGGTTTACCCGGTCAAAGAGTATCCGTACTTAATTCGGGACTGCTTCCAAGGTAGATTAGGAGCTTCACTCGGGATGGGAAATCACTAAAGATTCTGAACGAAAAGATTAGGCTTTCTCCAATGCGTATATTGTTA
>WHVE01000577.1:0-86971 GCA_015178995.1 Trichophaea hybrida
GCGGAAGTATCCATGTCCAGTTCGTAGTTGGGTGACAGTAGATGCAAACTGGCGGTTGCCACTTCTGAAAATATTGTCTGGTTTGGTACGAAATGTTCCAATATAGGTCTTTCCTCTCGCGGGATGTCGCATCCACCAATCCCCCATTCCTGCATTTTTGCTGCTTGGGTTACCCTCTTGAGGTACGATAATGAGGTGTTATAGTAGGTAGGTGGTTTTTCCACAGTGGACTGTTTTGCCAACTTATCGGCAAGTTCGTCTTCCAGGTACATCTGTATGGCCAGGAACCCATTGTACTGTGATAGTAGTTTTGAGTGCATGGAGGTTATTGGCGATGTTGGAGAGTGCCAGGGAAGTGGACTGTCCAGGGGCAGGTTTGAAAGTATTGAGACGTCGTATGGCAGCTTGATTGTCTGAGAAAATCCATACATGTCTTTTGGTGAGGTTATTACGTTGACAGATCTGAAAGCATTTCTGTGCAGCTTTAAGAATACCAAGTAATTCAGCGTCATAAACTTCCTGTTGATGGCCCATTGGATAGGTTGCTTCAATGACATCTTCTCCTGTCATTTCAACTACTGTTCCTGCGCCAATGTTTTCGTTCAACATAGATCCATCTGAATAACAAACAATATTGCGGTCATCTTGTTTCAACATTGCATACTGGGCTTCGTGGGCTTTGGCTTCCTCTTCCTTTGAATGAGGATTAATTTGTGTTTTGACTCTACTTTCAATCCATGGTGGACAGGCTGTGGTTGAATAGGTTTCAATCTCCGAGCTGTTGGAAATCCATGGACTGAGGGTTGATAAGGTTTGGATAAGACGTGTTTCAAATTTGCGGTTATTTTGTTGCATACTGTCCCATGAAATCCAGGGTCCGGTTGTGTTACTAGACTCTGGGGTTTCATGAAATGGAGGGAAAGTCAATGGACAACGTTGTCGGATTGGATGTATTTCGGGAAACGTAAGTATTCGAATTGCATATTTTCTTCGCATGTGATTAAGTCGAACAGCTACTGGTGGCAGGGCTGCTTCATTGTGTAGTGCTATTGTTGGGGATGTGCGGAAGGCTCCAAGGATGCCCCGAAGTGCCATATTTTGAACTGTTTCGAATTTCTGTTGATATGTTGCTTGGCCCATCCACCAGACTTCAGCTCCGAAGTCGCAGACAGGTACAACACATGCATTGTATAGTTGGCGGACTGCACTGGGGGTTAGTCCTGATTCTGTATTGGCTAGTGATTTGAGGGCTCCAAGGGCTCTTTTGCCGCTTGCCGCCTTCAGCATGACATGGTGTTTGAAGTTGATTTTTCTGTCAAACCAAATACCAATCCACCTTACCACATCGGGGCCAATGCCTTTTGTGCCGGGGGAAATGGTAGTGCCATTGGGTAGGGTGATCTTTTCGTCATCGGAGGTATCACCGTTTCGTTTATTGTGGAAGTGCATCATTTCTGACTTTGAGTCATCAAATCGTACCGCATTGTTTTCTGCCCATTTGAAAGCTGTCCGTGCAGCCGCCTCGAGGTATCTTGCATTATAGGCTTTTGATTTGCTTCGAACAACAATTGCAACATCATCAATGTAGCTTGGAGTCCAGGAGCTGGGGTAATGGGTTGTGAGTTCGTAGAAGAGAGGACTGAGATAGAGGAGGAAGAGAATTGGGGATGCAGGTGATCCCTGAGGGATTCCTGTCCGGACGGGGCTGAGGTCTTCCTTTTGTCCATCAAATGCCAGTGCTGTTGTACGGTCGGATAGGAAGTGGTCGACCCATAATTGAATTGTGGTCGGGTAGCCCAGTTGTCGTAGTGTTTGGAGGAGACGGTCCTTGGATACATTGTCGAATGCGCCACTCACATCCATAAAGAGGGCAGTGGTGATTTCCTTTGCATGTTTTCCTTGTTCAATTTCATGTGTAAGTGCCATTGCAGCATCTATAGCAGAGCGTTGTCTTCGTCCTCCTATTTGATCTTTGTGTAGCAGGTTGTATTTTTCAGCCATGTATGCAATTCGGTTTGCCATCAACTTTTCGAGGATCTTCCCAAGGCAATTGAGAAGGGCAACAGGTCGGTAGGCCTTAGGTATTGAATAATCAGGTTTTCCAGGTTTGGGTATAATCACAGTTGTTGCTTGTCGCCAACAGGTAGGGTGATATCCAGTGGTTCCAAGTATAGCAAAGAGACTGTTGAATTGTTTGGTGGCAGCTAGGTATGCTTGCCGGAGGCAGTAAAAGGGAAGCCCATCGGGTCCCGGGGCTTTACGTGGTGCAGAGGTAAAAATTGCTTGTTTGATTTCTGTTGGGGTAAATGTAACCCATGGCAGGGTTGGTCGATTGGTGATATCAGTTGGGGAGGGGGCTACTGGTGGGGGTGGGAACATGGTAGAACGGAATAATACTGCCTTTTCTTCAAAAGTTACAGCTGTTGTGTTGGAGAATGACAGGGGTGGTGTCCGTTGGGTTTTCCTGGGTTTGGTATAACGGAGGGCGGTAAATATCTCTGTGCCTTGCGCATTTGCTAAAAATTCAATCCACATTGTTGTCTTGGAGGTGCGGATATCCCGGAAATATTGGTTTCGAACAGCTTTGAATTTGGTGTGATCACTTTCAAGGCGGGTTTTCTTCCACTGCTTCTGGGCACGGTTCATCTGTGTTCGGGAGATTTTGAGTTGGGGTGTCCACCAGCGTTTTGAATGTGTTGTAAGCTGGAGAACTGGGGTAGATTCCTTGACTGCATCAAGAATCATATCTCGGAGTAGTTCGGCTGATTTGTCAAGGTTTGATTCGGTTGGTTGTTCATGGAGGTATTGCCAGACCATTCGTGAGGCATGGGAGAGTGTATTGAGGGTTTTTGAGAATAAATCCCAATCTGTCTTATTCCAGTTGTATCTTATCGTGTTGGAGTCAGTGGTAACAAGTTCAGATTCTGCCAAGATATCAAAACGTATTGTTGCATGGTCTGAACCAGTTGATGCGTTGTCATCCACGGCCCAATTTGTAACCGAGTCATGGATGGCTTGTGAGGTAAAGGCTAAGTCGATAATAGAGGTTCCTTTGCCATTTCGGTAGTAGTATGTTGGGGTGTCTGGTTCATTGAGGAGGGAAAAGTTATTGGTTTCCATGATCTGAACAAGTTCGTCGGCGCGTTTGGGTGTTTTGATTTGTGAATTCCACCATGTATGATGGGCATTCATATCACCAGCAATAATGCATCGTTCAGGCAATGGGATTTTGGTGAAGCTTCTTGGAATGGTGTAGAGATTAGATACGCCTTCATGTTCATTGTAAATATTGAAGACTGTGATTGGTGCAATTGAGGGGGTTGATATTTCAAGGACTTGAATATCAGGATCCTGGCTGATGTCGGTACGTGGGGAGCATTTGATATATGGGTTGTTTTTGGCCACATAGGCAATTGTCCTATTGTGTTTTCTTAAGTTTTTAGGTGGTATCAGTAGCTCAAATCCAGGGTGTGTTGTAATGAATGTATTGTCTGGGTTGAATCCAGGTTCTTGGAGTAAAAGAAGGTCGGCCGTTCCAACTGCAAAGTCAAGAAGGGTATTGATGACTAAGGAGGAACGGTTGCAGTTATGTTGTATAATTCGAATTTTGGTGGGTGAATAGGAAGGTTGTTTAGGCATGGGTGATGGTCGGGTGGTCTTTCATGAACTTGGCTCGTACCTCAGCACGTATGGCAGTAATTGTTGGGCATTTAGAATCGTTGGCCCGGTGATTACCCTTGCAGTTGATGCATTGGATAACATCATGGATGCACTGTTTGCCTATGCTGGGACATGATCCGCATGAGTGGGAGGTGGTGGTGTGAGGTTCTGCACATATATTGCAGATAGCTGATTGTTTGCATCGTAGGTAGGAATGGCCATATTGTTGGCAGTTCGTACATTGGTCGGTTGGTCGGGATGCCACATATCGGTCGGCTTTGCGGGTCCTGCCATCTACTTGTACCCCATGGTCTTGAATGAGTTGTGCTTCATGTTCAGTACGGACTGCGATAACCATGGTGGTTGCCTTTTTGTGTGGTCGTGTTTCTGGCTTCGTAAGAGATCGTTGTAGAGTGGTAAGCTTGATATGATTATTGTTCATCTCAATATCTTCTTTCAATAATTTCATTCCTGTTTCACATTCAGGAAACATTGTAATGTCAATGGAGTGGACCATCATTCGGATCCAGGTTTCTTGTTTTTTGAGATTTTGTGCTGTTGTATCAACTGAACGAACTGTTTCTTCAATAGCAGCCTTATGGGCTAGTACCAAATCCACAGGGCACGCATCTGCTGTCAGGAGGACAAGATTGTGCTTGTAGTTGGCAGAAACATGTCCAATATTGGCCAAAGGGTCTGCGTGGCATCGCCGGAGGGTGGCGTTGATCGCAAGCTTCAGTTGTGTAAGATCCGCAGTTACTGGTTGATCACTGTGTCGGGCAATTACTAGTGTGCGTTGTTTTTTGGAAAGAGGACGGGGATTGAGAGTACGCCCATTCTTATCTTTGGGTGGGTCTTTCTTTGCGCATGCGGATGCAATTGCTGCAGGTGGTCATGTTAGGGTGTGGCTCTGCTGCATTAGTGCGGCTCTGCGGGCCGCTCCCGTAGTTAGCTTTGGCGGGACTTCGGCTGCATCACCAATAACATACACTTCTACACGTACGAAAGAGTCTCTTTACCCACATTGGTAGCAACACTCGACTTCTGACGGCCTCATAAGCATCAGAAGTGATCGAAAACAACGCACGATGGTTGATTCACCCGGTTTACCCTCGAACCAGTGGAATGCCGGCCGCTCGGAGGCTTCGCACGCGTCCTCCGACTTCGCGACCATTCCTGCTACGTACGACGCACACGACACGCAGGATGTCAGTTTTAAGGACAAAATCGACCAAGCCGAGTCAATTAGGTTCAGCAGCAAGTTCGCTACCTTGGCCACCGCGGGCTTCGAACCTGCAGAACTTCGCACGGCAGAATACGTTACGGAACGAAAGAAGATCATCGACGACGGCCCAGGGCACTTGTCTGATCAAGCAATCAACTGGATTAAGGCTACGGAGGACGTCCAGCTAGAAATCATCGATGCTGGCCTATCGGAGAGTCTCGAACAAGCCGAGAAATTCTCCAAGGTTTGCGAACTCAACGAAAGCTTAGCCGCTAAAGTCAAGGAGTTGGAGGCTGCTGAGCCTGTTCAAGGACCGAACAAGGAGTTAGCGGCAGCTCACCAAGAAATAGACGAGTTGGAGGAAGAGCTCCGGATCGAGAAGCGTCGCACTGCCAAATTGGAGAGGCGGCTGGAGAAGTGCAAGTCAGAACCGGAACACACCGCCGACCACACCGCCGTCGCACAGCTCCAGCTAGAAAAAGATATGCTGCTGCACCAAGTCAAAAGTCTCTCCTCCGAGAAAAGCGAGCTTGAATCCGAGTTGAGAGCTTTCGAGCGCGTCATTCAAAGACTTACGACTAACCAAGTCAATGCGACTCCGGCGCCCAACGTCTTCTCCGAACCGACCCCACCCTTATCCGGAAACCGTGGCTCCTTCGAACCGACCCCTGGCCCATCCGGAAGCCGTGGCTTCTCCGTCAAATCGTCTAACCTTCCGACGTATGATGGCAAACGAACCCTGGATGATGTCACTGCATTCCTGTTCGCTTTGGAACGACACTTCAAGAATGCAGCCCAAGCCATCGGATGGGTCGGCACTACGGGTTGGGGAGAGCAAGCAGTGCTACAGCTGAAAGGCGACGCAGCAACCTGGGCCATGCATCGTTTCCCAATAAGTACGCCTATCGAATGGTCCACCTTTTGCACGGAGTTGAAAGCTAAGTATATTCCGTCCAACGCCTTGGATCTGGTCAAACGCGAATGGGAGGAGCTGAGCCTGAAGAAGGGAGAACGAGTCACAGAGTTTAACGAGCGTTTCCGTCGCCTCCGTTCGAAGTTGGACCCGCACCAGCCGATGCCAGCCGAAATGTTAGCCGACGCTTATGGATACAAGATTGAAAAGGGCAACCAGGGAGTTTACAAAGACTTAGTTCGGTATATTGGCATGCGCGATAGGACTCCAACCCTCGAGCAGCGCATGGAGCATCTTGCTGCATTGGACACGTCTCTCAACAAATCTCAACCTGCAAGTGGCTCCAACGCGAACACTAGTACAACTACGAAAGCCTCAGCCAAAAAAATGGAATCCAAGAAAAGCGATACAACTGGCACAACTGGCACGGCCAAAGACGACGGTTTAACCTGTTATAACTGCGGTCAAATGGGCCATATCTCTCGCAACTGCCCAAACCGCGATTTGATGAAGAAGTTACTCGAACAAGCTTTGGTCAGCAAAGATGCCCCGAAAGCTAAGTCTGGCCGCCCGCGCAAGGACAAGAAAAAGGGAGGTGCGCCGACCAGTCGAAAAGAGAGTGGTAGGCTCGCCGAGGAGAAGGAGGTCAAGCAGGAGTCGGACAGTGAGGCGGAAAGCGAGTTGGAGAGTCTTTCAGATTCGGACGCTGAGACGGGAAAAGTCAAAGGAGGTCAGTAGCTGCGGCTGTACCTCCCGTAAAAACACCATCATGTACGGTATCGTCAAAAAAGGGTGGCAAGCATGTGCCAGATAGTCAATTCAAATTTTTCACCCGTTACCACCACTTGAAAGTCAGTAAACTGGACGACGCAGTGGTCGATCTGCTAAGGTTTAATGGCAAAGTACGATACCAAACAGAGCGGGGATGGTGGAGCAGCAAGAAAGCAAGAGTTGTGAAGGACGATGGTGCGTCAGAGAACTACGTCGGTCGGAAGTTTCTGGATGAGCTGAAACGTCAAGGAGCCGCCCTAAATACAAAAGATGCGGGATGGATGATTGTGGAGACCGCCAATGTCAATGCAGAGGACGGCATAGAGAAACGACAACGAGTCAAATTGAAACTACGGCTTGGTTCGTCATACGTCTACGAGGCAGAATTTACGGTCTATGACGTCAAAGGCTTTGATATTGTGCTAGGCAAAAGATGGATGCGCGACATAAATCGCCGTTATCAAATCGACCATGACAGTAACGAGATGTGGATCGCCGATAACCTCTGGGAGGAGAGAGAGGATGGCCGAGTTCACTACTTACCGGGCTTACGCCCCTCGGACGTCGACGAAAGTATAGTGGAGCAGGCCAAATTCATGGGCATCCACATCATACGGAAGACGGAACTAAAAAACGTATCGGCCCGCCTGTTGCAACGGGCCTTTTTGATCAAAGTGCACCACCGTGGGGATGTCGACACCAATCCCATGGACGGGCCACCAGGAGAGTTTCAAGAAATGTTGAGCGAATTCCAGGGCCTCTTTGGCGAGCCAACTTATGCAAATTCGCAGCAAGGAAGGCAGGCTGATTTCGAAATTAAAACGGACCCAAATGGCAAAATACCGTTCCGCTCACCATATCGCATCTCTCCGCGCGAAGAAGAGGAGCTTCGGAGGCAGATAGACAAGGCAATTCGCTGCGGTTGGATTCAGCCCTCTCGAAGCAATTTCGGCTCACCAGTATTATTCGTGCCAAAGCCTGACGGTACGTTGCGTATGTGCATCGATTATCGCGCAGTAAATGCCATAACCGTCAAGGACCGTTATCCTCTCCCACACATCGAGGATTTACTCAACTCCATGCATGGCTCCTGCTGGTTCACTAAATTGGACTTGGCGGCCGGTTATCATCAAATTCGCATCGCAGCAGCCGATAGACAAAAGACGGCCTTCACCACTAAATTTGGCTTATACGAGTGGCGGGTCCTTCCGTTTGGCCTGGCGAACGCACCGAGTCAATTCATGCGCATGATGAACGGCATTCTAGAGCCAATGAAACGAAAGTTCATCGTCGTATACCTTGACGATATTATGATTCACAGCCGTACCCTGGCGGAACACGTCGTACATGTCCGCGAGGTGCTGACCTTGCTCGCGGAACATGGTCTGAAGGCCAAACGTGCAAAATGCGCCTGGGCGCGCCAGAAAGTCGACTTCTGTGGCTTTGATATCGACAAGGACGGCATCCACGCCCAGGAACATAAAACCCGTGCGGTCATGGATTGGCCCCTACCTGAAAACAGTAAGGACGTCAGAGGCTTCCTGGGTCTCACCAGTTACTATAGGAAATTCATCGAACATTACGCTCACATCGCCATACCGTTGTACGCCATTGCCACCCCTCCGAAAGGTAAAGGTGACGTTGGGCGGCGACGCGGAGAGCCGAGGAAGGTCATTCGCTCTCCATTCGCCTGGGACAAGGAGTGCCAGCATGCTTTCGACACCCTCAAGAAGGCACTCTGCAATGCCCCTGTTCTTGCTCTACCGGACCCCACAGCAAAATATTCCCTCCACGTCGATGCCAGCCAATACGCGTTGGGCGCGGTGCTCTCCCAGGTACAGAACAAGGCGGAGAAGGTACTGGGTTATTTCAGCCGCAAATTACACGATGCGGAGACGCGATACCCTGCGTATGACAGAGAACTCTTGGGCATCCGAGACGCGATATTATACTGGAAGTTCAACCTACACGGGGCCGAGCAGCCATTTTTGGTACACACAGACCATGCGACCTTACGTTGGATCCTCACACAACCACATCTCACCGTTCGTCAGATGGACATCCTGACGGTTCTCCAGAATTTTGACTGGGAGGTCAAGCATATCCCGGGAATCAAGAATCAGGTCGCGGATGCGTTATCTCGCCGCCCGGACTTCCGACGTGAGCGTTGCAATCTAATGGCACTTGAAGTTACGGCGGCCGGAGAATGGATTGAAGATATCAAGGCGGGCATAATTGATGACGAATGGTTCGGGCCTATCGCACATTTCTTGGCTAACCCGAATCAGCGCCCTCCGCCGCCCACTGCATCGACCAAGGAGCGCAAATTATGGGTGTCAGCACAACGTTTCTATTTGGAAGAGAATGGCCTACTGTGGTTACGTGGAGATTTGAAAAAGAAAGAGGTGGAGAAAAACGTAGGGGCAAGGAAGAAGGGCGGAGAAGAAGAAACAAAGGTAAAAGAGAAGGAAGAAATAAGGGCAAAAAATATGGAGGAAGAAGGAGAGGCGGAGAAGAATGCTGAGAGAGGTCGGCTGTGTATTCCAAAGACGATGCGGAGACGAATTCTCCATGAGGCCCACGACACGCCAGCGGGGGGACACTTCGGTGCAGATCGAACATACTTACGCATGAAAGACAGATATTTCTGGAAGAATATGTGGCGCGATACCCAGCGTTATGTCGCGGGTTGCGACTTATGCCATCGAACCAACCACCGGAGCGGGAAACCCATGGGCCTCCTGCAACCACTTCCTATAGCCAAAGGCCGCTGGCAGAGAATCGGCATTGACTTCATCACCGATTTGCCGACCTCAGAAAATGGCCACGACTGCATCGTAACTTTTGTCGACCACATGACCAAGAGAGCACATTGGCGAGCCTGTAAGAAAACGATCGACGCCCCAGCCTTCGCACGCATGTTTATCGACGATATCGTCCGCCTGCACGGAGTGCCACAGGAGGTTGTATCAGATCGCGATGTACGCTTCACAGCAGACTACTGGAGAGAGGTTGCGAGGATTCTGCAGACGAAGCTGCTCATGTCAACAGCGTTCCACCCGGAAACGGATGGTCTCTCAGAGAATTCGAACAAGACGGTCGTACGTTATTTGCGAGGTTTCGCAACTCACGATCAGGCCAATTGGGATAACTACCTCCCATTGGCGGAGTATGCTTACAATTCCTCCGTACATCGTTCGACGAAACAGACGCCATTCGAACTCGATCTAGGTTATGATCCTCCTTTGCCGCTGGACTTAATTGCAGATCTCCAAAGGCCTCAGGCCAAAGAATCGGCGAAAACCTTGCAAGGCCGCGAATTCGTCGAACGACTACAGCGTATTTTGGGAGTCGCCAGGGATGAGCTCCGCGATGCTCAAGATCAACAGATGGCCGAAGCCAATAAGTCACGAAGCCCAATCGACCCCGCAATTACTGCCGGTGCGAAGGTATTTTGGATACGAAGGATCTGCCAATCACTTATGCCAACGTCAACCCTACGCGCCGAAAACTAGTACATCGTTACATCGGCCCATACGAGATCCTCAGAATACGTGGTAACGCCGTCGAACTGGACCTCCCAAACGACATGATGATCCATGACACAGTTAATGTCAGCAGGCTCAAAATTGACCGCACAGATAATTCTAGGATCGCATGGCGGCCGCCACCTCCTCCGGTACGGACAAGCCGCGCGGGAACGAGTTATGTCGTCGAATCAATCGCAAATCACCGGTCAAGATCTGATGGAACCGGCTGGGAATACGAAGTGAAATGGGAAGGCTGGGACGAGAAGGATAACACATGGGAACCAGAAGAGAATATGGCAAAAGCAAAAGAGACGGTGAAGCAGTATTGGAAGGAATTAGGTGGGCGGCCAAAGACAAAGAGGAAAGTGATGATAAAGCAGGCGTGAGAAGAAAGTTTCTTTTGGAACGGGAGTTTTGTTTGTTTGTTTGTTTCTCAGTCGAGGCGGCGAGACGGGAAACCTTTTGTTTTGTTCATTTGGATGGTCGAGACTTCGCGGAGGTATGTTTGTTTTTTGATCATGATGTTTGATTTCTTCGAGAGGTTTCTCGAAGATGATTGGAGAAGGTTGTGGTGCAGGTGGTCATGTTAGGGTGTGGCTCTGCTGCATTAGTGCGGCTCTGCGGGCCGCTCCCGTAGTTAGCTTTGGCGGGACTTCGGCTGCATCACCAATAACATACACTTCTACACGTACGAAAGAGTCTCTTTACCCACAGTTGAGAGGAGGATGAAATTTGAACGGGGAAGGGAGGAGGAGGGTAAACGCCAGGGGGAGAACTCGCATGATATGCAAGACCAAGCCGAATGAGACTGACAGATTGTTCTCATTGTATGAAGCGTGTTACAAACCGCTATGATTTATTTGAAATTTCTTTGTAACTAGAGCAGGGATGATAGGGGACTGCGGAGGGGTGCTACCTAGCCAGCGGTTTTTTGTTTTTCCTTTGTTCGGTTGAATTTGTTGTTCTTGTTCGTGGTTATTTGTTTGTACCTCACCAGCCATAGCCTGTGGGCTGCATGCTGTATGATGAATTAATAAACAAATAAATAAAGATCATTCAACGCTCCGGTTTCTCCATACATAGTTATATCGTCCACATAAATAGCAACTTATAAATGTCCTGAGTTCTGATCAACAACACAGGGATCGAAAGCAGTGATAACAAAACCGTGAGGCATTAGTTACTCAACCAACCTACAGTACCATTCTCGAGGTGATTGTTTCAGTCCATTGATACATCGTTGCAATTTGGCGACCTTTCCATCTATCCTGCTGCGTTCCGGTGGATGCATTTAGATTTCTTGCTTTAATATGCCACAAAGAACGGCTGTCTTGACGTCGAGTTGATGAGGTTTCCACACTTTACAGGCGGCAATAGCCAACATTGACCTTAGGGAATCGTAACGAACAACAGGTGAAATGTATTCATCGTAGTCAGGACCGTAAATTTGACCGTATTCTTTTGCGACAAGTCCAGCTTTGTATCGTTGGATTTCTCCTTTGGGGTCTGTTTTGATCTTGAATACCAATCAGGAATCAACTATATTTCGATTTGTTGGTTTGGGAACTACTTCCCACACATGATTGTTTTTGAGTCATTGAAGTTCTTCGTTGATTGCGACTTTCTATTCCAACCAATCAGGTGAGGATTTTGCTTGTCGAAACGTTTGAGGTTCTTCAATGAGTATTGATGTGAGTAAGCTTTCTTCGGAGTCCAGGGAGACAGATATTTCATCAGCATCGCGCATAGTTCTATCAAAAACTTGCTCGTTCTGGGTTTCTATTCTCCACCATTCTCTGGCAGGTTTCACTTGTCTTCCCGCGCTTGTGATGACACCCCCAGTGGGGTTTTGTTCAGCAACATCGGTAACTTGTAGTTGTTATTGTTGCTCTGTGGAACAGTTATCACCACCATGAAGTTGGTGGTGGTATTGCTCTTGATGAGACCAGGGGGGAGGTTGAGTGGAATCTTCTTCAGGATGTCCGGTAAAGAAGTGACTTTGTTGTTGGGGAGTGTGAATTGATTGTTGATTTTCATCTAATTCGAATATCCAGTAGTTTGGGCCTAGAAATCGTGATCGTTGTCCTTGATCATCTTGTTGCACAACTAATCTCATAACGTCTTCGTTGCCTCGGTTGAATAGTTTTCTGGTTTCTGAGGGGTTCAGTTCCATCCCTGCTATCCACATATCATCGGAAGGGAATTTTTCATTGTCAGATCGGTGTTCAATTGAGGTTCGAGGTATTGATTTTAATTTTGCATATGAGGATTTGTCGTATGATGAATCCCCTTGTGTCTTTGACAGAGGGAAGAAGATATGATTTGTAACAAGTTTGTTTTTGGATTCAGGTAGGTGGACTCTGTAGTGATGGTCGGCGTTTGCGTATCCAGTGACAATTGCTCTTTGTGCCCTTGGTTGAAGTTTCATTCCTGCAAGTGGTTGCTGTTTAGGGATATGTATATATCATTCACTGCTGAAAGGTTTAAGATGCTTGATAGGGGGTTTATTACCATGGAAGTCTTCATACGAAGTTTGATCTTTAACTGCCGAATGAGGTTGTCGGTTTTGGAGATATACTGAAGTTGAGACTGCTTCTGCCTAAAGTCTTTTGTCGTATGTAGGAGTGCTTTCAAGCATGGCTTGAAGTGACTCTCCTATTGTTCGATTGAGTGTTTCAGCCAAGGCATTTGATTCAGGAGAGTAAGGGGGAGTGAACTGATGCACTATCCCCTTCTGCCTTAGGTAGTCTTTCAGTTCGTTTGAAATGTAATCTTTACCATTGTCAGTTCAAATGCCTTTGGGGGTAAAAGAGTGTTTGAATACTAGCTCAGCAACGAAATCCTTAAGAATTTGAGTAGTGCTTGATTACTTTTTCATAATCTTGGCCCAGGCATATCAAGTAGCATCGTCAATTAAGGTGATGTAGTAGAGGGATCGTCCGTAGAAGGAAACTGAAATGAGTCCTGACAGATCTACATTAATCATATCAAGCTGCTATCGATCCTTATTGATAGTTGAAGGCCGAGGTGATTTTGTTAACTTTGCTTTGGTGCAGGAGTCGCAGTGAAAATCTTTAGGTTTTGCTGGTAGTTCAATATCGTAGAGCTTAGGATTTAAATTAGTATATCCTAAAGCTTGATGCTAGAACTCATAAGTAGCATAAGCCGAAAGATTCACTTCAGGTATTTTGAACAATTGTCCGTCAAACTCTGCTTCAAACATTGTTTTATCAAGTTTCATAACCGTGAGGTAATCTTCTTCTCCAACTTTTTTGTAATCATTTCGTAGTTTCCTCAAAGAAATAAGAGCTTTCCCCAATTGGGCAATATGAAGAACAACGCGAATTCGAAAAGTAGAAACTGATCCATCCTTGAGAACACAGTCCATCACAATATCAAACTTTCCTTAGATCTCCACTTGGTGTGTTGAACTGGACTCGACAAGTCCGGAACATGTTTTGAAGTTGTGGAGTCTGTCTGGAAAAGGGGTCCTGAGTGAGGTACAGGCCGTGTCAAAATAGAAGGATTTGTTCCTTACTTGTTGATTTTCGGTAGTGACGTTTGCTTCTTCTTTCTTGTTTGTAACTTTGGTTTCTTTCTTCTTTTCCTCATTAAGTTTCTTGAGGCGAACACAATCATTCCAACAATAACCGGTGGATTTTCCGGGGTTATGTTTCGCACACCAGGAGCAAACCTTAACTTTGGATTCCTTTTCGGTCTTCTTATTTTTCTTGTTTTTTCAGCATGGTGTTTGTTGTACAGTTGTGAGGGCCGTTGTGGAGGAACCAGTGATTGTAGGAGACATGTCGATGAGTCTTTTCTTTACATCGGCATTCGTTAAGTCGTTTTTGTTGTGAGATTGTCGACAACATTTTGATTATATTGTACTAGGAATCCGAAAAGGAAGTCTCTCTTGGCTTTGTCTTCGTCCAGAAATGCAGCGAAATTATTGGGATAGGTATCTTTTGATGCTTTCGAAAGTTTTTGAAGATTTCGCCACTCTGTTTCAAATTTGTTGATGAAGTCTGCCAGAGATGATGATGTTGAATTGGATGAGGAGAGGGAGGTAAAGGTTGTGATTTGATAGACAAATGCATAAGCAGTGTCTCGGTAATATTTGATGCACAGCCATGTCCACATCCTGTTGGGTGATCCAAGTGCGACAATGTTTTCGAGAATGTCGCTGGAAACCACTTGGATGAAAATGGTCTGTGCTTGGTAGCATAAGTGATCGTATGCTGCTACTTCCTTTTTGTCGGTATCATCTGCAGGTGTTAATCCTTTCACCACTACTTCATAACACTTCATCCCCTTGAGAATAATAACCATAGTTGCCCCCCACACATTATAATTGGATTGTCCTTCAAGTACTTTGATGTAATCAAGTTTTACGCTTGCAGGTTTGTCGATGTCATCCTCTTTGATTCCTGATGAAAAACTGAATTCAGGTGGCTTGCCAGACGCTTCTCCTGATGCGGGCATTTTGGGCGATGGCGGTGGAGGGAGGTGTGCTGAAGGTGATATAGGAACTCTTGTATATCCTGCAGACGCTGCGAAAATATTTGGTGGTAGCTGAGGGTATTCATCCTTTGAATTATTCATCTACCAGTTGTTTTCTTGGTGAAGTTGAGAGATAATGAAGGTAAGAGGGTGGTGTCGAAGAGTTTCAAGAACTGTCGGAATTTCAGGTGTAAATTCTTCAAAGGAATTGAACCAGGACTCTACGTATTCGTCTTTGTCTACTTCCAATGTTGAATAGAGAATCGCAGGAGGGTAGGAGACTGGTGTCAAAGGTTCGAATCCCTAAGTATACCTAACGTCGAGATCTTAGTCGGAACAGTAACATTAGAGGCCGTCGCAGATGTTACAGGCGATGTAGGCTCTTGACATTCAGCTGTCCGGGCTCATAACCTGTTCAGATGAACGAGGTCGGTACTCTCTTCTAAGTCTGACGTGAACTGTAAGAGTGATCGTGTACTGAACTTGTCCAAAGTTGAAGGTCACTGGGGTCTTATGTATTCTGACTCATGGTCCGAGATGGAATACAGTCATTGAACAATACGAATAGAATCAAGCGGAAGAATGTCGGAAGATGTTAATCATCAGGGGGTAGTGGGCAAACTGTAGTATTGTAATCTAACTGTATGTTGCGATATAGAAATAACTATCTACAGAGGAGGGAATCCACCGTCTTTTATACATCAACCAGCGTTCGTTCAAACTGAATAAAAAGCTGATGGGCATTTTGTTGACCCTGAAACAGGAGTGATTTGGTTGATGGTGTGGTAACTATGAGTCATAGTGACTATGGTGTGATCGATGGCGTGATTGATGTGGTAATCGATGGTGTAATCGATAATATATGAGTCATATAAATAATCCTGTAGTTAATATCAAATTGTAAGGAATACGAGCGGTATCTTTATGATAAATGCATGTGCTTAATGCGGCTTTTCGTCCGTTCTGTAATCTTCCTTTGACATCCGAAAACATGTGAAAGAAAATACAAGCTTTGACTGATCCTGAGTCACTATTCCAATATTTCCAACAATGATCCGCATAGGTGGGATGTAGTGGAGTGTTGTTCTGCACATTTGTTGAAGAAAGATGATTGTTTGTATTGAAGGTAGGAATGGCCAAATTGTTGACAGTTAGTATATTGATGGGTTGGTCGGGATGTCACATATCTGTAGGCCTTGCAAGTCTTGCCATCCACTTGTACTCTATGGTTTTGAACAAGTTTTGCTTCATGTTCAGTACGGACTGCAATAACCATGGTGGTTGCCGTTTTGTGTGGTCGAGATTCTGGCTTTGTAAGTGATTGTGGTAGAGTGGTGAGCTTGATATGATTGTTGTTTGTCTCAATATCTTCTTTCAATAATTTCATTCCGGTTTCACATTCAGCAAACATAGTTATGTCAATGGAATGAACCATCATTCTGATCCAGATTCCCTGATTTTGAGATTTTGTGCTGTTGTATCGACTGAACGAACTGTTTCTTCAATCGCAGCCTTGTGGGCTAGTATTAATTCCACAGGGCAGGCGTCTGCTGTCAGGAGGACGAGATTGTGCTTATAGTTGGCAGAAACATGTCCAATATTGGACAAAGGGTCTGCATGGCAGTGTCGGAGGGTGGCATTGATAGCAAGCTTGAGTTGTGTGAGATCCGCAGTATCTGGTTTGTTGGAAATATTGGGATCGTAACTTGGATTAGTCAAAGTTTATATTATCTTTCATATGTTTGCAGATGTTAAAAGATAAGTTTAGAACGGACAAAAAGCCGCAGTATCACAAGCGCTTATCATCAAGATAGCAAAAGTGACAACCACACCAGCAAAACCGTTTTTCGAAAACAAGTCAACAACCAGCACAGCTATCGCCAAGCTGACACTTGCAATCGATTCCTAACCCCCAATTACCCCCCCTACAATAGGGCATCTCTCTTCCAGGACCTTTATTGTTGCTGGGTGGAAAACTGGGCCTCTTATCCCTCTTTTTCCCCCCCCTGCAGCCCCCTGCAAAAGGGCCCCCACCGATCATCTACACATCCAATTCTTATCCAATCAACTTCATACTCTGGGAGCATCGAAAGCACATATAGACGAGGCTCAGGTTTTAATTTCAGACCAAAAGCTTAACATTTGCATTAGTTACACAAAGTCTTCGAAAAGTCGCTTTTTTTGCTCCTACCCCCCCTCTATCTCAGTGGAATCAACTCCAAATCAAAAACGGACAACGGCAATCGATTCAGCGGCCCAAGAAGCCCTTAGAACGAACCACCTACACCTGCCTACAAGCCCCACACTGCCTGGGCCTAAAATCCTCGAAGTCAAAAACACGTTTTCGAATTCCGTCGTTATTCCACGAATTCTCATCCGTTCTGAACGCCCTCGAGATCCCAGATTGCACACACACACAGGTCTACCCTGCCGAAAGCACAACTCAATCGGACAACAATTGAATTCACAACGGTTGATTTTCATATTGTCGCATTTTCCCACCCCTCCCTTTTGAAACATATTGGCCACCGGGGCCAGCAGACCTACCAGGGTGTAGGCGACAACGTCCGGCTACTTTGCCGCCATTGACCCCCTGAGTCTTTGGGTGGATCCTCCAGAGTTAAGTTGCACTTCCTTTCTTGCAGTGGTTTTACAGCCCCATCACATAGCAGGCCTCGTAGAGGTCTTCTTGTCGCTACGGGTGTTTCTGTATCTTCTGTGAGGAGGTAAAAGGCTCTAGTACAAGGCTACAACACCTTGCTAGGACAAAAGAGGTGAAGCTCTAACCCCCGCAGGGAATAGGTGGTACCGAGGCCACTTATATCATTGAATCGTCGGATTTATTACTATTCAAAAATACTCAGAAAATTTTTCTATCTTTAACATATTTAGTACCCCAGCAAACCCTTACAAGTCCTAAATGTCTGCCCCTATACCACCACCTCCTCCACCTGGCACTTCCAGTACTTATGGAATGCACCTTTACCCAAACCCCAGTTCAGACCCTCTTTCCGCAATTGATGCCCCAGTGGTATCACATACTACCCTAACGGGTCACATATCCAAACGAGGAAGAAAAGGCAAGCAACGAAATTCTCGCCGACTGCCGGCTACCTCACCATACCCACCACTGAATGCCCTCGTACACGTTCAAGCACCCACATGGCCATTGGCAATGTCCATCCCAGGACACCCTCTGAACAACTACAACTATCCTCCCCACCTTAACAACCAACCAACCAAGGCCATCTCGGAAACCCTGATGATGCAGATCTAGAACTTGAAGATGCCCCAGAGGATACCGAGGCCAATGATGAATGTTCTGCCGATGATGACGATTCTGAAGATGAAGACTTTCAGGACCCATCCACAAACCTGCTGAATCCAAATGACGATGATGAAGATAGGATTCATCAGGTATTCAAAGTCATCCTTGAACCACTCCACAAGGATATTCTCAAAATCAACAAACGTCTCACCACCCAAAACCGAAAACTGGCAACCCGCTTAGCCTCAATGGAAACCAAACACGAAATTGCCCTCAATACCATTGCAACCCTTGGACAACGAGTTAAATACCTTGTACAAATCCAAGCTTCAAAGCAAGATGCACCACCAGCACCACCAGACCTACTAACTCCAGCCGTCCCGGACAGCGAGTTCCCCAAACCCACACTTTGGACAGCAATTGCATCTGCATGCGCAAAGAAAGAGCCACCAAAAGATAAGAATGGGCGTACTCTGAATCCCCGTCCTCTCTCCAAAAAACAACACACACTAGTGATTGCCTGACACACTGATCAACCTGTAACTGCCGATCTTACAAGGCTGAAGCTCGCCATCAATGCCACCCTCCGACGCTGCCATGCAGACCCTTTGGCCAATATTGGACATGTTTCTGCCAACTATAAGCACAATCTCGTCCTCCTCACTGCAGACGCCTGCCCTGTGGAATTGGTACGGGCCCACAAGGCTGCTATTGAAGAAACAGTTCGTTCAGTCGACACAACCGCACAAAATCTCAAAATGTAACAAACTTGGATCCGAATGATGGTTCACTCCATTGACATTACAATGTTTCCTGAATGTGAAACAGGAATGAAATTATTGAAAGAAGATATTGAGATGAACAATAATCATATCAAGCTTACCACTCTACCACGATCCTTACGAAGCCAGAAACACGACCACACAAAAAGGCAACCACCATGGTTATCGCAGTCCGTACTGAACATGAAGCAAAACTTATTCAAGACCATGGAGTACAAGTGGATGGCAGGACCCGCAAAGCCGACCGATATGTGGCATCCCGACCAACTGACCAATGTACTAACTGCCAACAATATGGCCATTCCTACCTACGATGCAAACAATCAGCTATCTGCAATATATGTGCAGAACCTCACACCACTACCTCCCACTCATGCGGATCATGTCCCAGCATAGGCAAACAGTGTGTCCATGATGTTATCCAATGCATCAACTGCAAGGGTAATCACCGGGCGAACGATTCCAAATGCCCAACAATTACTGCCATACGTGCTGAGGTACGAGCAAAGTTCATGAAAGACCACCCAACCATCACCCATGCCTAAACAACCTTCCTATTCACCCACCAAAATTCGAATTATACAACACAACTGCAACCGTTCCTCCTTAGTCATCAATACCCTTCTTGACTTTGCAGTTGGAACGGCCGACCTTCTTTTACTCCAAGAACCTGGATTCAACCCAGACAATACATTCATTACAACACACCCTGGATTTGAGCTACTGATACCACCTAAAAACTTAAGAAAACACATTAGGACAATTGCCTATGTGGCTAAAAACAACCCTTATATCAAATGCTCCCCACGTACCGACATCAGCCAGGATCCTGATATTCAAGTCCTTGAAATATCAACCCCCTCAATTGCACCGATCACAGTCTTCAATATTTACAATGAACATGAAGGCGTATCTAATCTCTACACCATTCCAGCAAGCTTCACCAAAATCCCATTGCCTGAACGATGCATTATTGCTGGTGATATGAATGCCCATCATACATGGTGGAATTCACAAATCAAAACACCCAAACACGCCGACGAACTTGTTCAGATCATGGAAACTAATAACTTTTCCCTCCTCAATGAACCAGACACCCCAACATACTACTATCGAAATGGCAAAGGAACCTCTTTTATCGACTTAGCCTTTGCCTCACAAGCCATCCATGACTCGGTTACAAATTGGGCCGTAGATGACAACGCATCAACTGGTTCAGACCATGCAACAATACGTTTTGATATCTTGGCAGAATCGGAACTTGTTACCACTGACTCCAACACGATAAGATACAACTGGAATAAGGCAGATTGGGAGTTATTCACAACAACTCTGAATACACTGTCCCATGCCTCACGAATGGTCTGGCAATACCTCCATGAACAACCAACTGAATCAAACCTTGACAAATCAGCCGAACTACTCCGAGATATGATTCTTGATGCAGTCAAGAAATCTACCCCACATCTCCAGCTTACAACACATTCAAAACGCTGGTGGACACCCGAACTCAAAATCTCCCGAACACAGATGAACCGTGCCCAGAAGCAGTGGAAGAAAACTCACCTTGAAAGTGATCACATCAAATTCAAAGCTGTTCGAAACCAATATTTCCGGGATATCCGCACCTCCAAGACAACAATGTGGATTGAATTTTGAGCAAATGCACAAGGTACAGGGATATTTACCGCCCTCCGTTATACCAAACCCAGGAAAACCCAACGGACACCACCCCTGTCATTCTCCAACACAACAGCTGTAACTTTTGAAGAAAAGGCAGTATTATTCCGTTCTACCATGTTCCCACCCCCACCAGTAGCCCCCACCCCAACTGATTTCACCAATCGACCAACCCTGCCATGGGTTACATTTACCCCAACAGAAATCAAACAAGCAATTTTTACCTCTGCACCACGTAAAGCCCCGGGACCCGATGGGCTTCCCTTTTATTGTCTCCGGCAAGCATACCTAGCAGCCACCAAACAATTCAACAGTCTCTTTGCTATACTTGGAACCACTGGATATCACCCTACCTGTTGGCGACAAGCAACGACTGTGATTATTCCCAAACCTGGAAAACCTGATTATTCAATACCTAAGGCCTACCGACCTGTTGCCCTTCTCAATTGCCTTGGGAAGATCCTCAAAAAGTTGATGGCAAACCGAATTGCATACATGGCTGAAAAATACAACCTGCTGCACAAAGATCAAATAGGAGAACGAAGACAACGCTCTGCTATAGATGCTGCAATGGCACTTACACATGAAATTGAACAAGGAAAACATGCAAAGGAAATGTCCACTGCCCTCTGTATTGATGTGAGTGGCGCATTCGACAATGTATCCAAAGACCGTCTTCTCCAAACACTACGACAACTGGGCTACCCGACCGCAATTCAATTATGGGTCGACCACTTCCTCTCCGACCGTACAACAGCACTGGCATTTGATGGACAAAAGGAAGACCTCAGCCCCGTCCGGACAGGAATCCCTCAGGGATCGCCTGCATCCCCAATTCTCTTCCTCCTCTATCTCAGTCCTCTCTTCTACGAACTCACAACCCATTACCCCAGCTCCTGGACTCCAAGCTACATTGATGATGTTGCAATTGTTGTTCGAAGCAAATCAAAAGCCTATAATGCAAGATACCTAGAGGCGGCTGCACGGACAGCTTTCAAATGGGCAGAAAACAATGCGGTACGATTTGATGACTCAAAGTCTGAAATGATTCACTTCCACAATAAACCAAACGGTGATACCTCCGATGACGAAAAGATCACCCTACCCAATGGCACTACCATTTCCCCCGGCACAAAAGGCATTGGCCCAGATGTGGTAAGGTGGATTGGTATTTGGTTTGACAGAAAAATCAACTTCAAACACCATGTCATGCTGAAGGCCGCAAGCGGCAAAAGAGCCCTTGGAGCCCCCAAATCACTAGCCAATATAGAATCAGGACTAACCCCCAGTGCAGTCCGCCAACTATACAATGCTTGTGTTGTACCTGTCTGCGACTTCGGAGCTGAAGTCTGGTGGATGGGCCAAGCAACACATCAACAGAAATTTGAAACAGTTCAAAATATGGCACTTCGGTGCATCCTTGGAGCCTTCCGCACATCCCCAACAATTGCACTACACAATGAAGCAGCCCTGCCACCAGTAGCAGTTCGACTTAATCACATGCGAAGAAAATATGCAATTCAAATACTTACGTTTCCCGACATACATCCAATCCGACAACGTTGTCCATTGACTTTCCCTCCATTTCATGAAACCCCTGTGTCTAGTAACACAACTGGACCCTGGATTTCATGGGACAGTATGCAACAAACTAACCGCAAATTTGAAACACGTCTTATCCAAACCTTATCAACCCTCAGTCCATGGATTTCCAACAGCTCGGAGATTGAAACCTATTCAACCACATTCTGTCCACCATGGATTGAAAGTGGAGTCAAAACACAAATTAATCCTCGTTCAAAGGAAGAGGAAGCCAAAGCCCACGAAGCCCAGTATGCAATGTTGAAACAAGATGACCGCAATATTGTTTGTTATTCAGATGGATCGATGTTGAACGAAAACATTGGCGCAGGAACAGTAGTTGAAATGACAGCAGAAGATGTCATTGAAGCAACCTATCCAATGGGCCATCAACAGGAAGTTTATGACGCTGAATTACTTGGTATTCCTAAAGCTGCACAGAAATGCTTTCAGATCTGTCAACGTAATCATCTTACCAAAAGACATGTATGGATTTTCACAGACAATCAAGCTGCCATACAATGTCTCAATACTATCAAACCTGCCCCGGGACAGTCCACTTCCCTGGCACTCTCCAACATCGCCAATAACCTCCATGCACTCAAAACTAATATCACGGTACAATGGGTTCCTGGCCACACAGATGTACCTGGAAACGAACTTGCCGATAAGTTGGCAAAACAGTCCACTGTGGAAAAACCACCTACCTACTATAACACCTCACTATCGTACCTCAAGAGAGTAACCCGATCAGCAAAAATGCAGGAATGAGGGGATTGGTGGATACGACATCCCGCGAAAGGAAAGAACTATATTGGAACATTTCGTACCAAACCAGACAATATTTTCAAAAGTGGCAACAGCCAGTTTGCATCTACTGTCACCAAACTACGAACTGGACATGGATACTTCCGCAGTTACCTATACAAAATACCAACCAATGCTGTTGACTCTCCTCACTGCCCATGTCGCTATGGAGGTCCCCAGTCACCGGAACATTTTGTACTAAGATGCCCTTTATACCAACGCGAAAGACAAACCATGCGGAAAGAGATTGGAGTTGTACACCCTCGATATCTCTGGAAGCATCTTCTTTATACCGACAAAGCAATGCAATCTTTGAAACATTTTCTGCACGACACTCATATAGCTACTCAAAGATGGTACCTGGGCCAATTCCGTGATGATGATCACGTTGGGCAGGGTAACATCCGAATTGCAGGACAGGGAACTGTCAATGATAGGGTGGAGGAACATCAGAGTGAGAGTGGAGGGGATGATGGGGAGGATGATGATGAAAAGGAAAGAGAAGCAGAGAGTTGAGAGGAGGATGAAATTTGAACGGGGAAGGGAGGAGGAGGGTAAACTCCATGGGGAGAACCCGCATGATATGCAGGACCAAGCCGAATGAGACTGACAGATATTTTAATATTGTATAAAGCGTGTTACAAACCGCTATGATTTATTTGAAATTTCTTTGTAACTAGAGCAGGGGTGATAGGGGACTGCGGAGCTGTGCTACCTAGCCAGGGGTTTTTCGTTTTTCCTTTGTTCGGTTTCATTTGTTGTTCTTGTTCTTGGTTATTTGTTTGTACCTCACCGGCCATAGCCTACGGGCTGCATGCTGTATGATGAATAAATAAATATAAATAAACATAAAGATAGCGCTCGTATTCCTTTTATTACAGTTATATTATGTAGTCATAAAGACTCGTATTTTATATTAACTACAGGGTTATATATGCTTCACATCACACTGTCGATTACGCCATCGATCACACCATTGATTACGCCATCGATCACACTATCAATTACGCCATCGATCACATCACCGTAATTATGACTCATAGTTACCACACCATCTACGAAATAACTCCTTTCTCAGGGTCAACGCAATGCCCATCAACTTTTCGATTCATATTGAACGAACGCTTGTTTATGTATAAAAGACGGTGGATTCCCACCTCTGAAGATAGTTTTTTCTATATCTTAACATACAATTATATAGCAATACTACAGATTGCCCTCTATCCTGCTGAAACTTAACATCTTCCGACATTCTTCCGCTTGATTCTATTCTTTACCATTTATGACTATAGTCCTTCTCGGACCCAGAGTCAGAATACACAAGACCTGAATCACCTTCAACTTTGGACGAGTTCAGTTTATCATCTCTCTCAAAGTCCACGCAAGACTTAGGAAAGAGTATCGACCTCGTCCATCTCGACATTGTTGATCACTGTGTCAGGCAATCACTAGTGTGCGTTGTGTTTTCCAGAGAAGACAGGGATTCCGAGTACACCCGTTCTAATTTTTTGGTGGGTCTTTCTTTGCGCATGCAGATGCAATTGCCGATCAATGGGTAGGTTTGGGGGATTTCCCTTCTGGAACGGCTGGAGTTAGTAGGTCTGGTGGTGCTGGTGGTGCATCTGTCTTTGAAGCTTGGATTTGAACAAGGGATCCAACGTGTTGTCCAAGGGTCGCAATAGTATTCAGAGCAATTTCGTGTGTGGTTTCAATTGAAGCCAAGCGAAATGCCAGTTTTCGGTCGTGTGTGATGCGGTGTTTGTTGATCTTGAGAACATTCTTGTGACGCTGTTCAAGTATGGCTTTGAATTCCGGATGAATTCTATCATCATCTTCGTCGTTGGGATTCAGTAGGTTTGTGGATGGGTCCTGAAAGTCTTCATCTTCAGAATCATTATCATCATCAGAACATTCTTCATTGGCATCGGTATCCTCTGGGGCATCTCCAAGATTGAGATGAGCGTCATCAGAGTTCCCATTATGGTCTGGTTTGGTTGGTTGTTGAGGTGGAGCTGATGGTTGTGGTTGTTCAGACAATGTAGGGGGATGGACTGTGCCGATAGCCATGTGGTTAATTGAACATGTACGTGGAGCATAGGGTGGCAGATATGTTCAGGTGGCTGGCCGTTGGCGGGAACATCCCTGCTTGCCTTTCCTTCCGCGTTTGGATATATGGCCTGTGAGGGTGGCGTGTGATACAGCTGGGGCATCCATTGAAGAGAGTGGGTCTGAACTGCGATTTTGATGAAAGTGCATTCTATATTTATTGATCGTTCCAGGTGGGGGTGGTGGTGGTATTGGGGAAGTCATTAAAGACTTTGGAAGGTTTATAGAGTGCTAAATATGTTGAAGAAATGAATATTTTTAGGTATTTTAAATATATATAAATCCGATGTTTAAGTGTTGATATATGTGGTTTCGGTACCATCTATTCGCTGAGGTGGTTAGAGCTTCACCTCTTTTTTCCTAGCAAAGTGTTGGAGCCTTGTACTAGAGCCTTTGCATCCTTACAGCAGATACAGAGACATCTGTAGCGACAAGACAACCTCTAGGAGGCCTGCTATGTGATGGGACTGTAAAACCACTGCAAGAAAGAAAGTGCAACTGAACTCTGGAGGATCCACCCAAAGACCCAGGGGGTCAATGGCGGGAAAGTAGCCAGACGTTGTCATCTACACCCTTGTAGGTCTGCTGGGCCCCGGTGGCCAATATGTTCCAAAGGGGGGCAGTGGGAAAATGCGAAAAAAGCGAAAGATGCCAAAATGTCGAAAATCGACCCTTGTAAAATCAATTTTTGTCCGATTGCGTTGTGTTTTCGGCAGGGTAGACCTGTGTGTGTGTGCAAGCTGTGTTCTCAAGGGCGTGTGAAATGGATAAAAACTTGTGGAAAAACGATGGAATTTGAACTTGTGCTTTTGACTTCGAGAATTTTTGGCCCAGGCAGTCTGGGGCTTGTAGGCAGGTGTAGATGGTTCGTTTTAAAGGCTTTTGGGTGCGCTGAATCGATTGCAGTTGTCCGTTTTTTGATTGGGAGTTGATTCCACTGAGGTAGAGGGGGGTTGGAACGAAATGCGACTTTTCGAAGATTTTGTGTAACTAATGCAAATGTTAAGCTTTTTGTCTGGAATTACAACCTGAGCCTCGTCTTTATGTGCTCTCAATGCGCCCAAAGTTTGATGTTGATTGGATGAGAACTGGTTGTGTAGATGATCGGTGGGGGCCCTGTTGAAGGGAGTTGCAGGGGGGGAAAAAGAGGGGTAAGAGGCCCAGTTTTCCACCCAGCAACAATGAAGGTCCTGGAAGAGAGATGCCCTATCGTAGGCGGGGTATTTGGGGGTTAGTAATCGATTGCAAGTGTCCGTTTTGCGATAGCTATGCAGGTTGTTCACTTATTTTTGATAATCGGTTTTGCAGGTGGGGTTGTCACTTCCTATTCAGCTATTGAACCACCAGCAGTTATTTTGGAGTTGTATTATCACCCAGACAAATCATCTGCACGTGGTGATTGACTTTTCGGAATGCAAAGAAGTCTCTTGGGGTATTCGTATGCAGAATCTGCTCGATCACCTTGTTTATATTTGATACATGACATGCAGCCTTTATGGCCATCATGGCATGCTCGCGAATTTCAGAGCCAACATTTGATAGGTGGCGAAGCTGGCAAATATGATGGGAGAAGTGAGTTAGGACATGCATTTTAACAAAGTTGAAATCAGATTCCTTACTGTGATTTGGTTGAACTTCGAATTCAGTTGTTTGTCTATCATGCTCGATACAACCTGTCTTCGCTGCATTCGACAGTGATATCCAGCTTGGTTCCGAGTTTCTTCCCATATTCAAATCTTCAGATAGTTGATTTCTCAACGCCTCTTCAACCTTTTTCTTAGACTTCGTTTCACGGCCGTGAGCCAATACTTCTTTTGAGTGATTAACATTGGCAAGAACACCTTCCATATATTCAATGGTTGTTTCAGTGTGATTCTGGTACTGTGTCATGAGACACATATAAATTAATGTTTTAACGCAAAGTATGGGGTCTCTACATGGTTGCCGTTGTGCGGAGCTGGGTTCCAATACAGTGGATTCAAACAGTGGTAGAAGCGTTCGACCGAGCATCCTCATCTCCTGGCCTTGTCATTGTGCAACAGCAGTATATGGGTGTGTGAATGGTATAAATCCCGGGTATGGTGACATTGGATGCAGAATCAGGTTAAATCGGTCTATCCAATTGTGATGTTCAAGAAATGGAACTATTCAATCCATCAGATGTTTCAAGGTGCCGAGGTAGCTGGTGTGAGGCATGTCTGGTATGAAGAGACTGTTGGAAATATTGGGATCGTGACTAGGATTAGTCAAGTTTATATTTTCTTTTTACATGTTTTCGGATGATAAAAATAAGTTCAGAACGGACAAAAAGCCGCAGTATCACAAGTGCTTATCATAAAGATAGCGCTCGTATTCCTTATATTACAGTTATATTACGGTAACTAAGGCTCATAGTTACCATACCATCTACAAAATGACTCCTTTTTCAGGGTCAACAAAATATCCATCAGCTTTTTCTTTCTTTCAGAACGAACGCTGGTTTATGTATAAAAGACGGTGGTTTCCCACCTCTGTAGAGAGTTTTTTCTATATCGCAACATACAGTTAGATAGCAATACTACAGTTTGCCCTCTATCCTCCTGAAGCTTAACATCTTCCGACATTCTTCCACTCGATTCTATTCTTTACTATTTCATGACTATATTCCCTTTCGGATCCAGAGTCAGAATACACAAGACCTGAATCACCTTCAACTTTGGACCAGTTCAGTTTACCACCTCTTTAACAGTCCACACAAGACTTGGACAAGAGTATCTACCTCGTTCATCTCGACAGGTTATAAGCCCGATCCGCTAAATGTCAAGAGCCTACATCGTGTGTAACAACTGCGACGGTCTCTACTGCTATTGTTTCGACTCAGATCTCGAAGTTAGGTATACTTGGGGATTTGAACCACAAACATCAGTCTACTATCCTCCCTCAATCCTCTCTTCAACACTCGAAGCAGACGAAGCCGGATACCTAGAATTCTGGTACAATACCTTCGAAGAATTTACACCTGGAATTTGAACAGTTCTTGTAACTTTTCGACATCACCCTTTCACCTTCTACATTGCTCAACTCTACCAGGAAAACAACTGGTAGATGAGTGATTCAGAAGAAGAATACCCACAATTACCTCCCAACATCTTCGCAGAATCCGCAGGATATTCAAAAATCCCGAAACCACCTTCGTCACATATTCCCTTACCTCCATTGCCCAACATGCCTGCATCAGGAGCAGCATCCGGCAAGCAACCCGAGTTCAGTTTTTCATCAAGAATCAAAGCAGATGTCATCGACAAACCTGCCAGTGTAAAACTTGATAACATCAAAGTACTTGAAGGACAATCCAATTACAATGTGTGGGCGGCGACTATGGTTATCATTCCTAAAGGAATGAAGTAGTCGTGGAAAGATTAACACCTGCAGATGATACCGACAGAAAAGAAGTAGCATCATACGACCACTTATGCTACCAAGCACAGACCATCTTTATCCAAGTGGTTTCCAGCGACATTCTCGAAAAAATTGTCGAACTTGGATCACCCCATATGTTGTGGACATGGCTGCGCACCGAATATTACCGAGACACTGCTTACGCATTTGTCTATCAAATCACAACCTTTACCTCCCTCTCCTCCTCCTATACCACCTCCTCCTCGGTATCTGACTTTATCACCAAATTCGAAACAGAGTGGCGAAATTTACAGAAACTTGCAAAAGCGTCAAAAGACACCTATCGCAAGAATTTTGCTGCCTTTCTCGACGAAGACAAAGCCAAGAGAGACTTTCTCCTCAGATTCCTCGTACAACATCATCAAAATGTTGTCCACAATCTCACAACAAAGAACAACTTACCATTTGCCGATGTAAAGAAAAGACTCATCGACATGTCTCTTATAATCACTATTTATTTATTTATTAATTTATTCATTATACAGCATGCAGTCCGTACGCTATGGCCGGTGAGGTACAAACAAATAACCAAGAACAAGAACAACAAAAGAAACCAAACAAAGGAAAAACGAAAAACCCCTGGCTACGTAGCACCGCTCCGCAGTCCCCTATCACCCCTGCTCTAGTTACAAAGAAATTTCAAATAAATCATAGCGGTTTGTAACATGCTTCATACAATAATCAAATATCTGTCAGTCTCATTCGGCTTGGTCCTGCATATCATGCGGGTTCTCCCCCTGGAGTTTACCCTCCTCCTCCCTTCCCCGTTCAAATTTCATTCTCCTCTCAACTCTCTGCTTCTCCTTCCTTTTCATCATCATCCTCCCCATCATCCCCTCCACTCTCACTCTGATGTTCCTCCACCATAGTGTTGACAGTTCCCTGTCCTGCAATTCGGATGTTACCCTGCCCAAGGAGTTCATCATCACAGAATTGGCCCAGGTACCATCTTCGAGTAGCTATATGTGTGTAGTGCAGAAAATGTTTCAAAGTTGCATTGCTTTGTCGGTATAAAGAAGATGCTTCCAGAGATATTGAGGGTGTACAACTCCAATCTCTTTCCGCATGGTTTGTCTTTTGCGTTGGTATAAAGGGCATCTTAGCAGAAGATGTTCCGGTGACTGGGGACCTCCATGGCGACATGGGCAGTGAGGAGAGTCAACAGCATTGGTTGGTATTTTGTATAGGTAACTGCGGAAGTATCCATGTCCAGTTCGTAGTTGGGTGACAGTAGATGCAAACTGGCAGTTGCCACTTCTGAAAATATTGTCTGGTTTGGTACGAAATGTTCCAATATAGTTCTTTCCTTGCGCGGGATGTCGCACCCACCAATCCCCCCATTCCTGCATTTTTGCTGCTCGGGTTACTCTCTTGAGGTACGATAGTGATGTGTTATTGTAGGTAGGTGGTTTTTCCACAGAGGACTGTTTTGCCAACTTATCGGCAAGTTCGTTTCCAGGTACATCTGTATGGCCAGGAACCCATTGTACTGGGATAGTAGTTTTGAGTGCATGGAGGTTGTTGGCGATGTTGGAGAGTGCCAGGGAAGTGGAGTGTCCAGGGGCGGATTTGAGAGTATTGAAACGTCGTATGGCAGCTTGATTGTCTGTGAAAATCCATACATGTCTTTTGGGGAAATGATTACGTTGACAGATCTGAAAGCATTTCTGTGCAGCTTCAAGAATACCAAGTAATTCAGCATCATAAACTTCCTGTTGATGGCCCATTGGATAGGTTGCTTCAATGACATCTTCTCCTGTCATTTCAACTACTGTTCCTGCGCCAATATTTTCGTTCAACATAGATGCATCTGAATAACAAACAATATTGCGGTGATCTTGTTTCAATATTGCATACTGGGCTACGTCGGCTTTGGCTTCCTCTTGCTTTGAATATGGATCAATTTGTGTTTTGACTCTACTTTCAATCCATGGTGGACAGGCTGTGGTTGAATATGTTTCAATCTCCGAGCTGTTGGAAATCCATGGACTGAGGGTTGATAAGGTTTGGATAGGACGTGTTTGAAATTTGCGGTTATTTTGTTGCATACTGTCCCATGAAATCCTGGGTCCGGTTGTGTTACTAGACTCTGGGGTTTCATTAAATGGGGGGAAAGTCAATGGACAACGTTGTCGGATTGGATGTATTTGGTGAAACGTAAGTATTTGAATTGCATATTTTCTTCGCATGTGATTAAGTCGAACAGCTACAGGTGGCAGGGCTGCTTCATTGTGTAGTGCGATTGTTGGGAATGTGTGGAAGGCTCCAAGGATGCACCGAAGTGCCATATTTTGAACTGTTTCAAATTTCTGTTGATATGTTGCTTGACCCATCCACCAGACTGCAGCTCCAAAGTCGCAGACAGGTACAACACAAGCATTGTATAGTTGGCGGACTGCACTGGGGGTTAGTCCTGATTCTGTATTGGCTAGTGATTTGAGGGCTCCAAGGGCTCTTTTGCCACTTCCCGCCTTCAGCATGACATGGTGTTTGAAGTTGATTTTTGTGTCAAACCAAATACCAATCCACCTTACCACATCGGGGCCAATACCTTTTGTGCCAGGGGAAATGGTAGTGCCATTGAGTAGGGTGATCTTTTTGTCATCGGAGGTATCACTGTTTCGTTTATTGTGGAAGTGCATCATGTCTGACTTTGAGTCATCAAATCGTACCGCATTGTTTTGTGCCCATTTGAAAGCTGTCCGTGCAGCCGCCTCGAGGTATCTTGTATTATAGGATTTTGATTTGCTTCGAACAACAATTGCAACATCATCAATGTAGCTGGGTGTCCAGGAGCTGGGGTAATGGGTTGTGAGTTCGTAGAAGACAGGACTGAGATAGAGGAGGAAGAGAATTGGGGATGCAGGCGATCCCTGAGGTCTTCCTGTCCGGACGGGGCTGAGGTCTTCCTTTTGTCCATCAAATGCCAGTGCTGTTGTACGGTCGGATGGGAAGTGGTCGACCCATAATTGAATTGCGGTCGGGTAGCCCAGTTGTTGTAGTGTTTGGAGGAAAACAGTCTCTGGATACATTGTCGAATATGCCACTCGTATCCATGAAGAGGGCAGTGGTGATTTCTTTTGCATGTTTTCCTTGTTCAATTTCATGTGTAAGTGCCATTGCAGCATATATAGCAGAGCGTTGTCTTCGTCCTCCTATTTGATCTTTGTGTAGCAGGTTGTATTTTGCAGCCAAGTATGCAATTCGGTTTGCCATCAACTTTTCGAGGATATTCCCAAGGCAATTGAGAAGGGCAACAGGTCGGTAGGCCTTAGGTATTGAATAATCTGGTTTTCCAGGTTTGGGTAAATCACAGTCGTTGCTTGTCGCCAGCAGGAAGGGTGATATCCAGTGGTTCCAAGTATAGTAAAGAGACTGTTGAATTGTTTGGTGGCTGCTAGGTATGCTTGCCGGAGGCAGTAAAAGGGAAGCCCATCGGGTCCAGGGGCTTTACGTGGTGCAGAGGTAAAAATTGCTTGTTTGATTTCTGTTGGGGTAAATGTAACCCATGGCAGGGTTGGTCGATTGGTGATATCAGTTGGGGAGGGGGCTACTGGTGGGGTTGGGAACATGGTAGAACGGAATAATACTGCCTTTTCTTCAAAAGTTACAGCTGGTGTGTTGGAGAATGACAGGGGTGGTGTCCATTGGGTTTTCCTGGGTTTGATATAACGGAGGGTGGTAAATATCTCTGTACCTTGTGCATTTGCTAAAACTTCAATCCACATTGTTGTCTTGGAGGTGCGGATATTCCGGAAATATTGGTTTCGAACAGCTTTGAATTTGATGTGATCACTTTCAAGGCGGGTTTTCTTCCACTGCTTCTGGGCACGGTTCATTTGTGTTCCGGAGATTTTGAGTTGGGGTGTCCACCAGCGTTTTGAATATGTTGTAAGCTGGAGAACTGGGGAAGATACCTTGACTGCATCAAGTATCATATCTCGGAGTAGTTCGGCTGATTTGCAAAGGTTTGATTCGGTTGGTTGTTCATGGAGGTATTGCCAGACCATTCGTGAGGCATGGGACAGTGTATCGAGAGTTTTTGAGAATAACTCCAAACCTGTCTTATTCCAGTTGTATCTTATCGTGTTGGAGTCAGTGGTAACAAGATCAGATTCGGCCAAGATATCAAAACGTATTGTTGCATGGTCTGAACCAGTTGATGCGTTGTCTTCCACGGCCACATATGTAACCGAGTCATGGATGACTTGTGAGGTAAAGGCTAAGTCGATAATAGAGGTTCCTTTGCCATTTCGATAGTAGTATGTTGGGGTGTATGGTTCATTGAGGAGGGAAAAGTTATTGGTTTCCATGATCTGAACAAGTTCGTCGGCGTGTTTGGGTGTTTTGATTTGTGAATTTCACCATGTATGATGGGCATTCATATCACCAGCAATAATGCATCGTTCAGGCAATGGGATTTTGGTGAAGCTTCATGGAATGGTGTAGAGATTAGATACGCCTTCATGTTCATTGTAAATATTGAAGACTGTGATTGGTGCAATTGAGGGGGTTGATATTTCAAGGACTGGAATATCAGGATCCTGGCTGATGTCGGTACGTGGGGAGCATTTATATAAGGGTTGTTTTTGGCCACATAGGCAATTGTTCTATTGTGTTTTCTTAAGTTTTTAGGTGGTATCAGTAGCTCAAATCCAGGGTGTGTTGTTATGAATGTATTGTCTGGGTTGAATCCAGGTTTATGGAGTAAAAGAAGGTCAGTCGTTCCAGCTGCAAAGTCAAGAAGGGTATTGATGACTCAGGAGAAACGGTTGCAGTTGTGTTGTATAATTCGAATTTTGGTCGGTGAATAGGAAGGTTGTTTAGGTATGGGTGATGCTCGGGTGGTCTTTCATGAACTTGGCTCGTACCTCAGCCTGTATGGCAGTAATTGTTGGGCATTTGGAATCGTTGGCCCGGTGATTACCCTTGCTGTTGATGCATTGGATAACATCATGGACACACTGTTTGCCTATGCTGGGACATGATCCGCATGAGTGGGAGGTGGTGGTGTGAGGTTCTGCACATATATTGCAGATAGCTGATTGTTTGCATCGTAGGTAGGAATGGCCATATTGTTGGCAGTTAGTACATTGGTCGGTTGGTCGGATGACACATATGGTCGGCTTTGCGGGTCCTGCCATCAACTTGTACTCCATGGTCTTGAATAAGTTTTGCTTCATGTTCAGTACGGACTGCGATAACCATGGTGATTGCCTTTTTGTGTGATCGTGTTTCTGGCTTCGTAAGAGATCGTGGTAGAGTGGTTAGCTTGATATGATTATTGTTCATCTCAATATCTTCTTTCAATAATTTCATTCCTGTTTCACATTCAGGAAACATTGTAATGTCAATGGAGTGAACCATCATTCGGATCCAAGTTTCTTGCTTTTGAGATTTTGTGCGGTTGTATCAATGAACGAACTGTTTCTTCAATAGCAGCCTTGTGGGCCAGTACCAATTCCACAGGGCAGGCATCTGCTGTCAGGAGGACGAGATTGTGCTTATAGTTGGCAGAAACATGTGCAATATTGGCCAAAGGGTCTGCCTGGCAGCGTCGGAGGGTGGCGTTGATGGCGAGCTTCAGTTTTGTAAGATGGCAGTTACAGGTTGATCACTGTGTTGGGCAATCACTAGTGTTCGTTCTTTTTTGGAGAGAGGACGGGGATTCAGAGTACGCCCATTCTTATCTTTTGGTGGCTCTTTCTTTGCGCATCCAGATGCAATTGCTGACCAAAGTGTGGGTTTGGGGGAAGTCCCTTCCAGGACGGCTGGAGTTAGTAGGTCTGGTGGTGCTGGTGGTGCATCTTTCTTTGAAGCTTGGATTTGTACAAGGTATTCAACTCGTTGTCCAAGGGTTGCAATGGTATTGTGGGCCATTTCGTGTTTGGTTTCCATTGAGGCTAAGCGGGTTGCCAGTTTCGGTTTTGGGTGGTGAGACGTTTGTTATTTTGAGAATATCCTTGTGGAGTGGTTCAAGGATGGCTTTGAATACCTGATGAATCCTATCTTCATCATCGTCATTTGGATTCAGCAGGTTGGTGGATGGGTCCTGAAAGTCTTCATCTTCAGAATCGTTATTATCGGCAGAACATTCGTCATTGGCCTCGGTATCCTCTGGGGCATCTTCAAGTTCTAGATCTGCTCATCAGGGTTTCCAGATGGCCTTGGTTGGTTGGTTGTTGAGGTGGGAGGATGGTTGTAGTTGTTCAGAGGGTGTCCTGGGATGGACATTGCCAATGGCCATGCGGGTGCTTGAACGTGTACGAGGGGCATTCAGTGGTGGTATGGTTAGGTAGCCGGCAGTCGGCGAGAACTTCCTTGCTTGCCTTTTCTTCGCGTTTGGATATGTGGCCCGTAGGGTAGTATGTGATACAGCTGGGGCATCAATTGCGGAAAGAGGGTCTGAACTGGGGTTTGGGTAAAGGTGCATTCATAAGTACTGGAAGTGCCAGGTGGAGGAGGTGGTGGTATAGGGGCAGACATTTAGGACTTGTAAGGTTTGCTGGGTACTAAATATGTTAAAGATAGAAAATTGTCTGAGTATTTTTGAATAGTAATAAATCCGAGTTTCAATATTGATATAAGTGGCCTCGGTACCACCTATTCCCTGAGGGGGTTAGAGCTTCACCTCTTTGTCCTAGCAAGGTGTTGTAGCCTTGTACTAGAGCCTTTTACCTCCTCACAGATGATACAGAGACACCCGTAGCGACAAGAAGACCTCCATGAGGCCTGCCATGTGATGGGGCTGTAAAACCACTGCCAGAAAGGAAGTGCAACTTAACTCTGGAGGATCCACCCAAAGACTCAGGGGGCCAATGGCGGCAAAGTAGCCGGACGTTGTCGCCTACACCCTGGTAGGTCTGCTGGCCCCAGTGGCCAATATGTTTCAAAAGGGAGGGGTGGGAAAATGCCAAAATATGAAAATCAACCGTTGTGAATTCAATTTTTGTCCGATTGAGTTGTGCTTTCGGCAGGGTAGACCTGTGTGTGTGTGCAATCGTGTTCTCGAGGGGGTTCAGAACGGATGAGAATTCGTGGAATAACGATGGAATTCGAAATCGTGTTTTTGACTTCGAGGATTTTCGGCCCAGGCAGTGTGGGGCTTGTAGGCAGGTGTAGGTGGTTCGTTCTAACTCTCAATCCATGGTGGACAGGCTGTGGTTGAATAGGTATCAATCTCCAAGCTGTTGGAATTCCATGGACTGAGGGTTGATAGGGTTTGGATAAGACGTGTTTCGAATTTGCGGTTATTTCGTTGCTTACTGTCCCATGACATCCAGGGTCCGGTTGTGTTACTATACTCTGGGGTTTCATGAAATGGAGGGAAAGTCAATGGACAACATTGTCGGATTGGATGCATTTCGGGAAACGTAAGTATTCGAATTGCATATTTTCTTCGCATGTGATTATGTCCAACAGCTACTGGTGGCAGGGCTGCTTCATTGTGTAGTGCTATTGTTGGGGATGTACGGAAGGCTCCAAGGATGCACTGAAGTGCCATATTTTGAACTGTTTCAAATTTCTGTTGATATGTTGCTTGGCCCATCCACCAGACTTCAGCTCCGAAGTCGCAGACAGGTACAACACACGCATTGTATAGTTGGTGGACTGCACTGGGGGTTAGTCCTGATTCTGTATTGACTAGTGTTTGATGGCTCCAAGGGCTCTTTTGCCGCTTGCGGCTTCAGCATGACATGGTGTTTGAAGTTGATTTTTCTGTCAAACCAAATACCAATCCACCTTACCACATCTGGGCCAATGCCTTTTGTGCCAGGGGAAATGGTAGTGCCATTGGGTAGGGTGATCTTTTCGTCATCGGAGGTATTACCATTGCGTTTATTGTGGAAGTGCATCATTTCTGACTTTGAGTCATCAAATCGTACCGCATTGTTTTCTGCCCATTTGAAAGCTGTCCGGGCAGCCGCCTCGAGGCATCTTGCATTATAGGCTTTTGATTTGCTTCGAACAACAATTGCAACATCATCAATGTAGCTTGGAGTCCAGAGCTGGGGTAATGGGTTGTGAGTTCGTAGAAGACAGGACTGAGATAGAGGAGGAAGAGAATTGGGGATGCAGGCGATCCCTGAGGGATTCCTGTCCGGACTGGGCTGAGGTCTTCCGTTTGTCCATCAAATGCCAGTGCTGTTGTACGGTCGGATAGGAAGTGGTCGACCCATAATTGAATTGCGGTCGGGTAGCCCAGTTGTCGTAAGTTGGAGAGACGTCTTTGGATACATTGTCGAATGCGCCACTCACTCCATAAAGAGGGCAGTGGTGATTTCCTTTGCATGTTTTCCTAGTTCAATTTCATGTGTGAGTGCCATTGCAGCATCTATAGCAGAGCGTTGTCTTCGTCCTCCTATTTGATCTTTGTGTAGCAGGTTGATTTTTCAGCCAGGTATGCAATTCAGTTTGCCATCAACTTTTCGAGGATCTTCCCAAGGCAATTGAGAAGGGCAACAGGTCGGTAGGCCTTAGGTATTGAATAATCAGGTTTTCCAGGTTTGGGTATAATCACAGTCGTTGCTTGTCGCCAACAGGTAGGGTGATATCCAGTGGTTTCAAGTATAGCAACGAGACTGTTGAATTGTTCGGTGGCTGCTAGGTATGCTTGCCGGAGGCAGTAAAAGGGAAGCCCATCGGGTCCCGGGGCTTAACGTGGTGCAGAGGTAAAAATGCTTGTTTGATTTCTGTTGGGGTAAATGTAACCCATGGCAGAGTTGGTCGATTGGTGATATCAGTTGGGGAGGGTGCTACTGGTGGGGGTGGGAACATGGTAGAACTGGAATAATACTGCCTTTTCTTCAAAAGTTACAGCTGTTGTGTTGGAGAATGACAGGGGTGGTGTCCGTTGGGTTTTCCTGGGTTTGGTATAACAGAGGGCGGTAAATATCTCTGTACCTTGTGCATTTGCTAAAAATTCAATCCACATTGTTGTCTTGGAGGTGCGGATATCCCGGAAATATTGGTTTCGAACAGCTTTGAATTTGATGTGATCACTTTCAAGGCAGGTTTTCTTCCACTGCTTCTGGGCACGGTTCATCTGTGTTTGGGAGATTTTGAGTTGGGGTGTCCACCAGCGTTTTGAATGTGTTGTAAGCTGGAGAACTGGGGTAGATTCCTTGACTGCATCAAGAATCATATCTCGGAGTAGTTCGGCTGATTTGTCAAGGTTTGATTCGGTTGGTTGTTCATGGAGTATTGCCAGACCATTCGTGAGGCATGGGAGAGTTTATGAGAGTTTTGAGAATAAATCCCAATCTGTCTTATTCCAGTTGTATCTTATCGTGTTGGAGTCAGTGGTAACAAGTTCAGATTCTGCCAAGATATCAAAACGTATTGTTGCATGGTCTGAACCAGTTGATGCGTTGTCCTCCACGGCCCAATTTGTAACCGAGTCATGGATGGCTTGTCAGGTAAAGGCTAAGTCAATAATAGAGGTTCCTTTGCCATTTCAATAGTAGTATGTTGGGGTGTCTGGTTCATTGAGGAGAGAAAAGTTATTGGTGTCCATGATCTGAACAAGTTCGTCGGCGCGTTTGGGTGTTTTGATTTGTGAATTCCACCATGTATGATGGGCATTCATATCACCAGCAATAATGCATCGTTCAGGCAATGGGATTTTGGTGAAGCTTCTTGGAATGGTGTAGAGATTAGATAGCCTTCATGTTCATTGTAAATATTGAAGACTGTGATTGGTGCAATTGAGGGGTTTGATATTTCGAGGACTTGAATATCAGGATCCTGGCTGATGTCGGCACGTGGGGAGCATTTGATATAAGGGTTGTTTCTGGCCACATAGGCAATTGTCCTATTGTGTTTTCTTAAGTTTTTAGGTGGTATCAGTAGCTCAAATCCAGGGTGTGTTGTAATGAATGTATTGTCTGGGTTGAATCCAGGTTCTTGGAGTAAAAGAAGGTCGGCCGTTCCAACTGCAAAGTCAAGAAGGGTATTGATGACTAAGGAGGAATGGTTGCAGTTGTGTTGTATAATTCGAATTTTGGTGGGTGAATAGGAAGGTTGTTTAGGCATGTGTGATGGTTGGGTGGTCTTTCATGAACTTGGCTCGTACCTCAGCACGTATGGCAGTAATCGTTGGGCATTTGGAATCGTTGGCCCGGTGATTACCCTTGCAGTTGATGCATTGGATAACATCATGGACACACTGTTTGCCTATGCTGGGACATGATTCGCATGAGTGGGAGGTGGTGGTGTGAGGTTTTGCACATATGTTGCAGAAAGGTGATTGTTTGTATCGTAGATCGGAATGGCCAAATTGTTGGCATTTAGTACATTGGTCGGTTGGTCGGGATGCCACATATCGGTCGGCTTTGCATGTCTTGCCGTCTACTTGTACTCCATGATCTTGAACAAGTTTTGCTTGATGTTCAGTACGGACTGCAATGACCCTGGTGGTTGCCTTTTTATGGAGTCGAGTTTCTGGCCTTGTAATAGCTCGTGGTAGGGTGGTAAGCTTGATATGATTGTTGTTCATCTCAATATCTTCTTTCAATAAGTTCATTCCTGTTTCACATTCAGGAAACATTGTAATGTCGATGGAATGAACCATCATTCGGATCCAGGTTTCTTGTTTTTTGAGATTTTGTGCGGTTGTATCAACTGAACAAACTGTTTCTTCAATAGCAGTCTTATGGGCTAGTACCAAATCCACAGGGCAGGCATCTGCTGTCAGGAGGACGAGATTGTGCTTGTAGTTGGCAGAAACATGTCCAATATTGGCCAAAGGGTCTGCGTGGCATCGTCGGAGGGTGGCGTTGATCGCAAGCTTCAGTTGTGTGTGGTCCGCAGTTACTGGTTGATTACTGTATCTGGCAATTACTAGTGTGCGTTGTTTTTTGGAGAGAGGACGGGGATTGAGCGTACACCCATTCTTATCTTTTGGTGGGTCTTTCTTTGCGCATGCGGATGCAATTGCTGACCAGAGTGTGGGTTTGGCGGAGGTCCCTTCTGAGATGGCTGCAGTTAGTAGGTCTGTTGGTGCTGGTGGTGCATCTTTCTTTGATGCTTGAATTTGTACAAAGTATTCAACTAGGTGTCCAAGGGTTGCAATGGTATTGAGGGCAATTTCGTGTTTGGTTTCCATTGAAGCTAAGCGGGTTGCCAGTTTTCGGTTTTGGGTGGTGAGACGTTTGTTCATTTTGAGAATATCCTTGTGGAGTGGTTCAAGAATGGCTTTGAATACCTGATGAATTCTATCTTCATCTTCGTCATTTGCATTCAGCAGATTGGTGGATGGGTCCTGAATGTCTTCATATTCAGAATCGTCATCATCGTCAGAACATTTGTCATTGGCCTTGGTATCTCCTGCAGCATCTCCAAGTTCTAGATGTGCACTTGCAGGGTTTCCGAGAAGGTCCCGGTTTGTTGGTTGTTGAGGTGGGGAAGATCGTTGTAGTTGTCCAGAGGGTGTCCTGGGATGGACATTACCAGTGGCCATACGGGTGCTGGAACGTGTACGAGGGGCATTGAGTGACGGGTATGGTGAGGTAGCTCGCAGTCGGCGTGAACTTGCCTGCTTGCCTTTCCTTCCTTGTTTGGATATATGGCCTGTCAAAGTGGTGTGCAATACAGCTGGGGCATCGATTGCAGAGAGTGGGTCTGAACTGGGGTTTGGATAAAGGTGCATTCCATAAGCACTGGAAGTCCCAGGTGGGGGTGGTGGTGGTATTGGGGAAGTCATTGAAGACTTTAGAGGGGTTATAAGGTGCTAAATATGTTAAAGAAATATAAATTTTCTGGGTATTTTAAATTGGTATAAATCCGACGTTTGAGTATTGATATAAGTGGCCTCGGTACCACCTATTCCCTGAGGGGGTTAGAGATTCTCCTCTTTTGTCCTAGCCAGGTGTTGGAGCCTTGTACTAGAGCCTTTGCCTACTCACAGCAGATACAGAGACACCCGTAGCCACAAGAAAACCTCTAGGAGGGCTGCTATATGATGGGGCTGTAAAACCACTGCAAGGAAGGAAGTGCAACTTAACTCTGGAGGATCCACCCAAAGACTCAGGGGGTCAATGGCGGCAAAGTAGCCGGACGTTGTCGCCTACACCCTGGTTGGTCTGCTGGGCCCCGGTGGCCAATATGTTCCAAAGGGGGGGAATGAGAAAATGCGAAACATGCGATAATGTTGAAATTCGACCGTTGTGGAGTCAATTTTTGTCTGATCAAAGTGTGCTTTCGGCAGGGTAGACCTGGGTGTGTTTACACATTGTATTCGGAAGGGCGATCAAAACGGGTGAAAACACGTTGAGAAACGATGGATTTGGACTTTGGGTTTTTTGCTTCGAGGATTTTTGGCCCAGGCTCTCTGGGGCTTGTAGGCAAGTATAGATGGTTTGTTCTGAGGGCTTCTGTGGCCGCTGAATCGATTGCCGTTGTCCGTTTTCAATTTGGAGTTGATTCCATTGAGATAGAGGGGGGGTAGGAGCGAAAAAGCGACTTTTCGAAGATTTTGTGTAACTAATGCAAATGTTAAGCTTTTGGTCTGAAATTAAAACCTAAGCCTCGTCTATATGTGCTTTCGATTCTCCCAAAGTTTGAAGTCGATTGGATAAGAATTGGTTGTGTAGATGATCGGTGGTGGCCCTTTTGCAGGGGCTGCAGGGGGGGAAAACGCGGGGTAAGAGGCCCAGTTTTCCACCCAGCAACAATAAAGGTCCTGGAAGAGAGATGCCCTATCGTAGGGGGGGTAATTGGGGGTTAGGAATCGATTGCAAGTGTCTGCTTGGCGATAGCTGTGCTGGTTGTTGACATATTGTCGAAAAATGGTTTTGCTGGTGTGGTTGTCGTTCTGGATTATTTCGGTTATGAAAAACGATGAAACAATGTTTGAAGCAAAGTTTGACGGTCAACTGTTTTCAATACCTGAAGTGAATCATTCAGCTCTGACTACTTACGAGTTCTGGCATCAAGCTTTAGGACATACTAATATATACCTTAAGCTGTATGATGTTGAACTACAAGGAAAACCTGAAAATTTTCACTTCGATTCATGCACCAAAGCAAAGTTAACCGAATCACCTTGCCCTTCAACTATCGATAAAAATCGCAAGAAGCTTGATCTGATTCATTCATATCTATCAGGACCTTTTTCAGTTCCTTTCTACGGAGGCTCTCTCTACTACATCACCTAAATTGATGATGCTACTCGATATGCCTGGGTTAAGTTTATGAAAAAGATATCAAGCACCACTGAAATTCTTAAAGATTTTGTTGCCGAGCTAGAACTTCAATATTCAAAGACACCCAAAAGATTTCGAACCGACAATGGTGGAGAATACGTTTCAAACGAACTGAAAGACTACCTAAGGCAGAAGGGGATAGTTCATCGATTTACTCCCCCTTACTCCCCTGAATCAAATGGCGTAGCTGAAAGGGTCAATCGAACAATAGGAGAATCACTTTGAGCTATGCTTGAAAGCGCTCCTACGTACGACAAAAAACTTTGGGCAGAAGCAGTTTCAACTTTAGTATACCTCAAAAACCGACAACCTCATTCGGCAGTTAAAGATCAAACTCCCTATGAACCCTTCCACGGTAATAAACCCTCGATCACGCATCTTAAACCCTTTGGCAGTGAATGTTACATACATATCCCTAAACAGCAACGACTTGCGGGAACAAAACATCAACCAAGGGCACAAAGAGCAATTCTCACTGAATACGCAAACGACGACCATCACTACAGAGTCCACCTACCTGAATCCAAACACACACTTGTAACCAATGATATCTTCTTCCCTCCGTCAAAGACAGAAGGGGATTCATCATACAATAAGTCCTCATATGAAAAACTAAAACCAATACGTTGAACTTCAATTGAACATCGATCTGACAACGAAAAATTCCCTTCCGATGATATGTGGATAGCATGGATGGAACGGAATCCCTCTGAAACCAGAAAGTTATTTGAACAAGGCAATGAAGACGTTATGAGATTAGTTGTACAACAATATGATCAAGGACAATGATCAGGGTTTCTAGGCCCAGACGACTGGACATTCGAATTTGATGAAGATCAAGAATCAATTCACACTCCGCAACGACAAAGTCATTTCTTTTCCGGACCTCCCGAAGAAGATCTAACTCAACCACCCCCCTTGCCTTCTTAAGAGCAATACCACCACCAACTTCATGGTGGTGATAACTCCTCCACAGAGCAACAACAACAACTATAAATTACCGATGTTGCTCAACAACACCCCACTACGGGTGTTACCACAAGAGGGGGAAGACAAGTTATACCTCCCGGAGAATGGTGGAGAATAGAAACTCAGAACGAGCAAAGTCTTGATAGAACAATGCGCAATGCTGATGAAATATTTCTCTCTGTGGACTCCGAAGAAAGCTTACTCACATCAATTCTTATTGAAGAACCTCAAACGTTTCGACATGCCAAATCCTCACCTGATTGGTCTGAATGGAAAGTCGCAATCAACGAAGAACTTCAATCGCTTAAAGATAACGATGTGTGGGAAGTAGTACCCAAACCAACATATCGCAAGATTGTTGATTCTCGATAGGTATTCAAGATCAAATCAGACTCCAAAGAAGAAATTCAACGATACAAAGCTAGACTAGTCGCACAAGGATTCAGTCAAGTTCACGGTCCTGACTACGACGAAATCTTTTCACCTGTTGTTCGTTACGATTCCCTAAGACTACTGTTAGCCATTGCCCCATGTAAAGGGTGGAAACCTCATCAACTTGACGTCAAGGCAGCATTCCTTTATGGCATATTAAAGGAACAAATCCATATGCATCTACCTGAAGGGAGCAGGATAGACGGAAAAGTTGCCAAATTAAAAAGGGATATCTACAGATTGAAACAATCACCTCGAGAATGGTACGATAGATTGGTTGAGTACCTAATCCCCAACGGTGTTGTTATCACTGCTTTCGATCCCTGTGTTCTTCTTCACAAATCAGGAGATCTATTTATTGCGATTTATGTGGACAATATTACTATGTTTGGAGAAATCGGAGCCTTGAATGATCATACCATCGGAACACTGAAAAGTGAATTCAAAGTTAACAATATGGGGTTATTACATTGGCTGCTCGGAATCAACATTACATTTACAGATGCTGTAATCACTCTCCCCCAAACAGCATTCATAGAGAAAATACTGAAAAGATTTGGATTGAACGACTGTAAATCAGTCTCGACTCCTATTGACCCAAACCATAGGTTGACAAGGAACCTCGAACAAACTGATGATAAAACAACGAAATCATATCAGCAAATCATCGGATCTCTCATGTATCTAGTTACTGGGACCAGACCTGACCTCGCATACACTATTACCTATCTCTCTCAGTTCAATACAAATCCCTCCATCACACATATGGCCGCCACCAAAAGAGTTCTTCGATACCTTCAAGGAAACAAAAAGTTAGCCCTCTGCATTCCCTGGATATCACCTCTTAAACTTACTGCATATTCGGACGCATCATATGGCAATGATCTCGATTCAAGATGAAGCTTTTCTGGATATTTATTTCAACTAGGAGGCTCGACAATCTCGTGGCGTTCTCGCAAGCAACGGTCGGTCGCAACTTCCACCTGTGAAGCTGAGTACATGGCCCTTTCCTTGACTACAAAACATCACCTCTGGTTACAACGACGACTCAAAGAGTTATTGAAAAACGATATTCCAAATGCAATTATGAGTGACTCAAACACTGCCATCGATATTATGAATAATTCTAAAATCAATGACCGATCAAAACACATCGACATAGCCTATCACATCACGCGAGGGCAAGTTCAAGCCGGAAATATCACAGTGTTATATGTTCAGTCTAGTGAAAATATTGCGGATATATGTACAAAAGGACTGTCATGAGATATATTGGAACATTAATGTAAGAAGTTTTTCTGTACAAAATGGGAAGGCGTGTTGGAAATATTGGGATCGTGACTAGGATTAGTCAAGTTTATATTTTCTTTTTACATGTTTTCGGATGTTAAAGATGAGTTTAGAACGGACAAAAAGCCGCAGTATCACAGGCGCTTATCATAAAGATAGTGCTCGTATTTCTCATATTACAGTTATATTACCTAGTCATAAAGACTCTTATTTTATATTGACTACAGGGTTATATATGACTCACATTACATCATCGATTATGCCATTGTTCACACCATCGATTACGCCATCGATCACATCATAGTAACTATGACTCATAGCTACCACACCATCTACGAAAGGACTCCTTTTTTCAGGGTCCAAGCGATGGCCATCAGCTTTTCTTTTCTTTTAGAACGAACGCTGGTTTATATATAAAAGATGGTAGTTTCCCATGTCTGTAGATAGTTTTTCCTATATCGCAACATACAGTTAGATAGCAATACTACAGTTTGCCCTCTATCCTCCTGAAGCTTAACATCTTCCGACATTCTTCCACTCGATTCTATTATTTACTATTTCATGACTATATTCCTTTTCGGATCCAGAGTCAGAATACACAAGACCCGAATCACCTTCAACTTTGGACGAGTTCAGTTTACCATCTCTTTAACAGTCCACGCAAGACTTAGGTAAGGATACCGACCTCGTTCATCTCATCAGAGACTGACCCAAGTGATTGACTTAAGTGCTCAGAAGACTCCTTCAGTGTGCCGAATGCCTCGATCGTCCAAGTATTGGCAGGTAGCATCGGTTGTTGATCGAGCGACATCTTTGTTGGTTGCGGTAATCAATGTCTGGAAGTAGTCATCAATATTTCTCCGAAACGCAGGTGATGATATTGTGCTACCGAACGAAGCCTTTGGTGCTTCACAAATGTGGCAATGTCTGGATTGAATTGAGTGGAGGTTGATATTCTCCCAATAATCCGCCATCCATGTACATATGATGGGTGAACATGATCATGTATATCCATCCGAGCATATTATATGCCAGCCATGCTCTGATACTTCATCCAAACACGTAAATATTAGCTTGAAGATGCTTAGTTCAACGTTTCCATCATAGTCCTGTATATGATTCAATGTGTGGGTTTTGCCAGGTCGTTTACAAGAATGTTTCGGTCAAACCGGAAGAAACGCTATCATGACTCAGCACTGCTTCAGTGGCTTTCATTGTTCAGGTGACCGAATGTTATTCATGCCGAGGTATACGGGCCATTTCTTCTCATCACCAGAATGTTTGGTGAGGTGAGTCTGATCAGAGCTATCAAAAATTGATCCAATGGTGCTGCAAACAGGTTTTGAAGTCTATCAATGAATCGTCAGCTTGGACGCGAAAGCTACGCATTTGAAAGGGCAGAATCAAGTACACACCTGTTGAGTCCACTACCAGTCTCCTGTATGGACTTCAGAGTAAATTCGTTAACCCACCTTGTGATACTCCTTTTTTGGTGCGTATTTTATATGGTGTTTATAAGCCGGTTGTCAGAGCAGAAACTCAATGGAAGTTATCGGGTTGTGATACAAGAATCGTGTGTACGAAGAAAGGCCTCCTGCGTTCGAATGTGTGAATGACATCTTGCCGGTTTTCCATGTTTGCATTCCAAGGTCATAGGTCATGTTTTCGATTCTTTTGAAGAATCGGTCGGAAGAAGTAAATGGTTGATTGGCATCAAGTTTCAAAAGGCTATGAGCTGCAGTCTTGGTGATTCAGTTCTTAACTATCCATTCGGTGAATCAATACTCCCTCTCACTTGACAATGGGCTCCAACCTGTAGATTTCTCGTCTATTAGAAGAAACGGACTGTCAACTGGCTTTCCGGATTGCTTAGCATTCAGCACCTCCAATCAAAGTTCTGTTGAATGGGAAGCTGATGGCTGCACATCTTCAGTCTACAGTTGATGGTTTTCCTCGTCGCTGAAGGCCTGTCCTGCGTGAGGAACAATCGGCTCCTTGTCCCCATCCAAGTCGATTACGAGCTAATCTTGCTCTCGAATGAGAATAAATTTATTTTCACAGATGTAGCCCTCATCTGGATGTGTGTTTCACGCAATCGTTCCGACTCATTCCCTGTGAATATTTTGAAGATATGTAAAGAAGGACTTTAGATGGATGTATACTCAGCCACAACATGTATGTGATTCGGGAATTCATGATATCAATGATGCTTCAAAGACTGAGTTAAAAGATTCCGTTTCTAGTAGAAGAATTGACTCGGTTGAACGAAAGCATTGTACGTAAGACCAATTGATTGAATCAAGTGATTTTTAACTTCAGGTCTGGTTCCTTGCTTTTTCTTAGGGGTCTGATTGCAGAAAACTTCACCAACCTACGAACTCCCTTCAAACGACAATATCCAGACGACGATATCACTTGAGCATATTCACAGCTTTGGAAGACTGTAAGAGTACAATATTTTTCTCGTCTGGGCAAATAGATTCGTACCTCATATGCATCCCTGCTGATGCATACATCAAAAGAATACAGGATGGTAACTTATACACCATTTAGTCAAATGAAGTGGAGCATATACTATTATCAGGCCAAACAACGTCATTGCTCTAGAATACCAGGGCATGTAACCCAAGAACTCTGAACCTGATCATATGAACATCTGGAGCAGAGTGACAAGTGACTGACTTTTAACCAAACTCTCATTCGAGTACCTATAATCCTTGAAGCCGTTCCACTAGAAGCATGACATTGTAATACTAGAGCTGTACAAGAAGAAGCCTGGTGGGTGTGTGGTGCCCAAACATATATATTTCCCATCTCTCCCCCAATATGACTCAATATTCCACAGCTTTATCCTACTACTCTTTATACTTTCTCTTACCGTTATGTTCGATCGTTCTCATTAGCCATAACTTGCCTTCCCGAGCGTTGCAATCTCTCGTGTGACTCCACAGTCAAATTTATATATCACAACTTCGTAGGTATTCTCTGTGCATTAGTTGCACTTTCGAAGAGCTATTTATTGATTTATTAATTTATTCATCATACAGCATGCAGCCCGCAGGCTATGGCCGGTAAGGTACAAACAAATAACCATGAACAAGAACAACTAATGAAACCGAACAAAGCCAAAACGAAAAACCCCTGGCGAGGTAGCACCGCTCCGCAGTCTTCTGTCACCCCTGCTATAGTTATTACGAAATTTTCAATAAATTATAGCTGTCTATAACACGCTTCATACAATAATTAACTTTTTGTCAGTCTCATTCGGCCTTGTCCTGCAAATCATGTGGGTGCTCCACCTGGAGTTTATCCTCCTTCGAAGAGCTATGTTCCTCATTCGAAAGATGGCTCCCAAGATCATTGACCATTGGGTGATGGCTAGAGGGATCAAAGATGCTGAGTGGATTATGGAGACACTCGCTGTTGGAGGAACCGCTGCCAGTGCTGTGTGCAGAGATACTATAGTAAGGTCTCAAATCACAGCTAATGGCCTTGCAAAAGGAATCGATGGTAAGTAAGGCACAGGAAACAAAAAATAGACAGACTTGCTCCAATATCTCGTGCAAATGATGCAGGAATTGACTCCGCACACCGTGAAAGTGCAGTATTATACGACTGGCGTGCAGACTGACGATGACGTACAATTCATGGCTGCTCTTGACAATTTCCCCCAGCAGGTTCTCCGATCGGCCCGAGCTGCAGGCCTCTTGGAATCTTCCAAAAAGTCAAAGCAACAGGCCGTTCAACTTTGTATGAAATCTCATCCCTCTTTGTTATCTTTCTAACATGAAGTCAGCTGATGATGACAATGAATCCGACTCGCCAACCGAGCAACAGTGTGGACGAGCCACAGGAATGTGTATTTATTTATTTATTCATCATACAGTATGCAGCCCGCCGGCTATGGCCTGTGAGGTACAAACAAATAACCAAAAACAAGAACAACATATGAACCCGAACAAAGGAAAAACGAAAAACCCCTGCCTAGGTAGCACCGCCCTGCAGTCCCCTATCACCCCTGCTCAAGTTACAAAGAAATTTCAAATAAATCATAGCGGTTTGTAATACGCTTTATACAATAATTAAATATCTGTCAGTCTCATTCGGCTTGGTCCTGCATATCATGCGGGTTCTCCCGCTGGAGTTTACCCTTCTCCTTCGTTCCCCGTTCAAATTTCATCCTCCTCTCAACTCTCTGCTTCTCCTTCCTCTACATCATCATCCTCCCGATCATCCCCACTACTTGCACTCAGATGTTCCTCCACCATATCGTTGACAGTTCCCTGGCCTGCAATTCGGATGTTACCCTGCCCAAGGTGTTCATCATCATGGAATTGGCCCAGGTACCATCATCGAGTAGCTATATGTGTGTCGTGCAGACAATGTTTCAAAGGTTGCATTGCTTTGTCGGTATAAAGAAGATGCTTCCAGAGATATCCAGGTTGTACAACTCCAATCTCTTTCCGCATGGTTTGTCTTTCGCGTTGGTATAAAGGGCATGTGGTAGGGATGGTTTCAGCACCAGAAAGTTCGTCACCGATTGCAATAACCGTTGCGTACCTTTCCTCCGAGATGGCCGAGATACAAGAAGGTCAGAATTTCACCTATAAGTGGCCTTGGGAAGACGATTCCCTTGACGTCACAATGAATTCCTTGGATTCTTCGACCTCCTTGGGTGACCTGATACAGTCACAGGTACATTTGATCCCGGATTCAACATGAAACATTCTGGCCATCTGGGCAGTCACGGTAGAGGATGACCGAGTTTTGAAGGCTGCAAGGAAGGACAATGTGGTAATTCTCCAAGATGACCAAGCATTGAGTGGGTGACTCGCTCGGGCGAGCCATTTAACAGATCTGCTCCTATATGTTGTATACCTTTGCAACCAATCAGTTCCTGCAGGGCCTGATTCACCGATCCCAGGCAATTGACCCTTTTCGACAAATCAGCACTTCTTCCAGAGGCTCCAAATATCCCCGTGTACATCATTGATGAAGAAGTAGATGTTGAGGATTGTGCATCTAAGGAGAAGCCGCGATCTCCCCCACGGAGCCAGGCAATCATGAAATCGAGTGTGATCATCGTCCAAATGTGTATCATATGCTAGCAGCGGATGCTGAACTATACTTCGGCAACGGCTGTGGTATTTTATGCTGAATGGGCAAATACTGATGTTGATGAGTTGAAGGTTACCTGGCTCAATGATAATCCCTACATCATAAATCCTTCGTTGCCAGAAACAATTTCTCCGCCAAAGAAAAAGTAGATTGCTTATCCCAACAACTTGATTACATGTTGGGAACAATTTCTGACTGGTCTGAATGACAGGAGTAGCGATAATGAATAGGACCGAGTTTTTTGTGGTATTTTTGGTCACGATTTAAGTTTTGTTCGTTGTCCTGTTCTTGCATTTGTGTCAGTTGGTATGTCCTGTCAGGATTAGGCGTACCTTCAGTTCAATACGGGAATTCTGTATTTACACCGTGTTTTTCATATTTTGATGCTCATGCTTTGTTTCATGCAATTGATGATGCTTCACATCATTGGGCGGTTTTGATATGGAGCCATTTTCATCAATGCGCTTAACTGGTTGTCCATATCTTGCCTGGAAGAATGCAACCTGATTGGTCAGCTAGATAAATGTGAACGTTCAATAGTTTTCATACAAGTGCAATAGCACGGCAGTGAATAGACATATTGAATATCATTGCCATCGCAATGGAGAAGTGCATCACTGTGACGAGTGTATTTTTGAACTTAGTAAAGACGTCATACGTACCAAATGCTAAGCCATTCCACATGGGGGAATGCAACTACACCATTTATTAATTTATTTATTTATTCATCATACAGCATGCAGCCTGCAGGCTATGGCGGATAAGGTACAAACAAATAACTGTGAACAAGAGCAACAAATGAAACCGAACAAAGGAAAAACGAACAATCCCTGGCTAGGTAGCACCGCTCCGCTGTCTCCTGTCACCCCTGCTCTAGTTACAAAGCAATTTTCAATATATCATAGCGGTTTGCAACACGCTTCATACAATAATAAAGTATCGGTGAGTCTCATTCGGCTTGGTCCTGCATATCATGGGGGTTCTCCCCCTGGAGTTAACCCTTCTCCTTCCTTCCCTTTTCTCAATTAGTCCTCTTTTCAACTCTCTGCTTCCCCTTCCTCATCATCGTCATCCTCTCCATCCACCCCACCACGCTCACTCCGATATTCCTCCACCATATTGTTGACAGTTCCCTAGCCAGCAATTCTGATGTTACCCTTCCCAAGGTGTACATCTTTATGGAATTCGCCCACGTACCATCTTCGAGTAGCTATATGTGTGTCATGCAGAAAATGTTTCAAAGGTTGCAATGCTTTATCTATATAAAGAAGATGCTTCCAGAGATATCGAGGGTGTACAACACCAATCGCCTTCTGCATCGTTTGTCGTTCGCGTTGGTATAGGGGGCATCTTAAAAGAAGATGTTCTGTTGCCTGAGAACCTCCATAGTGATATGGGCAGTGAGGGGAGTTAACAGAATTGGTGGGAATGGTGTATCGATAACTGTGGAAGTATCCATGTCCGGTTTGTAGTTGGGTGACGGTGGATGCAAACTGACAGTTGCCACATGTGAAAATATTGTTTGGTTTAGTACACAACGTTCCAATATAGTTCTTTCCCTTTGTTGTATGCCTCATCCACCAATCCCCCATTCCTGCATTGCTGCTGCTCGGGTTACCCGCTTGAGGTAAGATAAGGAGGTATTATAGTAGGTAGGTGGTTTTTCAACAGTGGACTTTTATGCCAACTTATCAGCAAGCTCATTTCCAGGTACATCTGTATGGCCAGGAACCCATTGTACTGTGATCATGGTTTTGAGTACATGGAGGTTATTGGCGATATTGGAGAGTGCCAGGGAGGTGGACTGTCCACGGGCGGGTTTGAAGGTATTGAAACGTCGTATGGCAGCTTGATTGTCTGTGAAAATCCATATATGTCTTTCAGTGATGTTATTACATTGACAAATCTGAAAGCATTTCTGTGCAGCTTTAGGAATACCATGTAATTCAGCTTCATGAACTTCCTGTTGATGGCGCATTGGGTAGGTCGCTTCGATGACTTCTTCTCCAGTCATTTGCACTACAGTTCCTGCACCAATATTTTCGTTCAACATTGATCCATCTGTATCACAAACGATATTCCGGTCATCCTGTTTCAACATCGCATACTGTGCTTCATGTGCTTTGGCTTCAGCTTCTTTTGAATGGGAATTAATTTGTGTTTTGACTGTGCTTTCAATCCATGGTGGACAGGCTGAGGTTGAGTAGGTTTCAATCTTGGAGCTATTAGAAATCCATCAGCTGATGGTCGATAAGGTTTGGATGAGACGTGTTTCAAATTTGCGGTTATTTTGTTGCATACTGTCCCATAAATTCATGGCCTAGTTGTATCACTAGACTCTGGGTTTTCATGAAATGGAGCAACTACACCATGATTTGCGGCTGACCGAATGGTTTCGGGGTTGGTGGACCAATATTGTCCAATCAACCAATGGATACCATGCGCCACATTCCGGTTGCTGGAGCTCCACATCAACCGGCTCACTGACTACCTATTCAGTACTGAGCGATCATATCGTTTCGAATATATTCTTGGCAAGGCTACAGGGAAATGAGATTACAAAAGCCACTGTGTGGGCAAGAGTATTGTGCAGCGCAACGAGCGAGTTCTTCGTTCTTTCAGTGTATGTCTTTGCCCCAGATCTATCACATTATCCTTGCACTTTCTTCACCCCTTATTCATGCTCTCTTTCAATGGCTGAGAACTTCACCGCTTCTTCACAGCATGTGGAACCTGCACAATGATGAAGACACTCAGGACGACTATCCTCTTTACCCCTGTTGTCACTCCAGGAGAATCCATCACGAAGATGATGAGTACGACTTACTCAAATATTCAACCGATGTCGATCTTGCACCTGCGCATCTGCTTCCTCCTCCACCATCATCCAGAAGTCGGAGAGTAGAGATCCCCAATCCGTACGAAGAATTACCGCATCGCAATGAAGTGAGCCCGCACATTGTTTCATATTTGGCACCTTCAACATCATCTCTATGGACACAACGTTCACAGGAGCATCTGACTCCACTCGCACAGGTGCCAAATGGTGCCAATGTACCAATAGTCACAGACACAGTGGAGGAGGGAGCTCTCACAAGCGCAACTAGCAGGGGTAAAGTAATCGACCCATGTCTGGATATATAATTAACTTGACATAATGCTGATGTATTTGACTAAGAAGCACACTCCAGCCGAATATAGTAAGCTTGCACGCCAAGTGGCTAAGTCGCTCAGAGCAGTCATGACATACGAACCTCCAATTGAAGCAATCACAGGAATTCCTATAGGCTCCGAATTCACCGACCAATCAAACATCCTCGGCATCCCAGGCAGGATTTTTGACGTGATGAAGAATACATTCATCGACTTCACATTGTTCAAGAACCCATTTGCTGGGCCAGCAACATAAACTGCACAGCTATATGTCTGGTGGCACGATGGCTTGAAGGGCATTGGTTCAAGGGATGTTGGGATGGAACCTACGAAACAAAGGTTGGCGAGAGTAAGTGCTTCGTTCAAACGCGTTCGTTCTTTACAAACACTGAGTGATTGGCCAACATCACTACCGTTCATAGTACATTGGCCCATAAGGCGAAACAGAGTATTCAGTTACTTATGCTACCAAAAGCGACAACCACACCAGCAAAACCGTTTTTCGAAAATAAGTCAACAACCAGCACAGCTATCGCCAAGTGGACACTTGCAATCGATTTCTAACCCCCAATTACCCCCCCTACGATAGGGCATCTCTCTTCCAGGACCTCTATTGTTGCTAGGTGGAAAACTGGGCCTCTTACCCCTCTTTTCCCCCCCTGCAGCCCCCTGCAAAAGGGCCCCCACCGATCATCTACACAACCAATTCTTATCCGATCAACTCCAAACTTTGGCAGCATTGAACGCACATACAGACGAGGCTCAAATTTTAATTTCAGACCAAAAGCTTAACATTTGCATTAGTTACACAAAATCTTCGAAAAGTCGCTTTTTTGCTCCTACCCCCCCTCCATCTCAGTGGAATCAACTCCAAATCAAAAACGGGCAACGGCAATCGATTTAGCGGCCCAAGATGCGCTTAGAACGAACCACCTACACCTGCCTACAAGCCCCAAACTGCCTGGGCCAAAAATCCTCGAAGTCAAAAACACAATTTCGAATTCCATCGTTATTCCACGAGTTTTCATGCGTTCTGAACGCCCTTAAGAACACAGCTTGCACACACACACAGGTCTACCCTGCCGAAAGCACAACTCAATCGGACAACAATTGACCTCACAACGGTTGATTTTCAAATTTTCGCATTTTCCCACCCCTCCCTTTTGAAACATATTGGCCACCGGGGCCCAGCAGACCTACCATGGTGTAGGCGACAACGTCCAGCTACTTTGCCGCCATTGACCCCCTGAGTCTTTGGGTGGATCCTCCAGAGTTAAGTTGCACTTCCTTTCTTGCAGTGGTTTTACAGCCCCATCACATAGCAGGCCTCATAGAGGTCTTCTTGTCGCTACGGGTGTCTCTGTATCTGTTGTGAGGAGGTAAAACGCTCTAGTACAAGGCTACAACACCTTGCTAGGACAAAAGAGGTGAAGCTCTAAGCCCCTCAGGGAATAGGTGGTACCGAGGCCACTTATATCAACATTGAAACGTCGGATTTATTACTATTCAAAAATACTCAGAAAATTTCTATATCTTTAACATATTTTGTACCCAGCAAACCCGTACAAGTCCGAAATGTCTGCCCTTATACCACCACCTCCTCCACCTGGCCCTTCCAGTACTTATGGAATGCACCTTTACCCAAACCCCAGTTCAGACCCTCTTTCGGCAATTGATGCCCCAGCTGTATCACATACTACCCATACGGGTCACTTATACAAACGAGGAAGGAAAGGCAAGCAGGCAAGTTCTCGCCGACTGCCAGCTACCTCACCATACCCACCACTGAATGCCCCTCGTACACGTTCAAGCACCCGCATAGCCATTGGCAATGTCCATCCCAGGACACCCTCTGAACAACTACAACCATCTGCCCCACCTCAACAACCAACCAACCAAGGCCATCTTGGAAACCCTGATGATGCAGATCTAGAACTTGAAGATGCCCCAGAGGATACCGGGCCAATAACGAATGTTCTGACGATGATGACGATTCCGAAGATGAAGACTTTCAGGACCCATCCACCAACCTGCTGAATCCAAATGACGATGATGAAGATAGGATTCATCAGGTATTCAAAACCATTCTGGAACAACTCCACAAGGATATTCTCAAATCAACAAACGCCTCACCACCCAAAACTGAAAACTGGCAACCCGCTTAGCCTCAATGGAAACCAAACACGAAATTGCCCTCAATACCATTGCAACCGTTGGACAACGAGTTGAATACCTTGTACAAATCCAAGCTTCAAAGAAAGATGCACCATCAGCACCACCAGACCTACTAACTCCAGCCGTCCCGGAAGGGACTTCCCCCAAACCTACACTCTGGTCAGCAATTGCATCTGCATGCGCAAAGAAAGAGCCACCAAAAGATAAGACTGGGCGTACTCTGAATCCCCGTCCTCTCACCAAAAAACAACGCACAGTAGTGATTGCCCGACACAGTGATCGACCTGTTACTGCCGATCTTACAAAACTGAAGCTCGCCATCAACGCCACCCTCCGACACTGCCATGCAGACCCTTTGGCCAATATTGGACATGTTTCTGCCAACTATAAGCACAATCTCGTCCTCCTGACAGCAGACGCCTGCCCTGTGGAATTGGTACTGGCCCACAAGGCTGCTATTGAAGAAACAGTTCGTTCAGTCGACACAACCGCACAAAATCTCAAAAAGCAAAAAACTTGGATCCGAATGATGGTTCACTCCATTCACATTACAATGTTTCCTGAATGTGAAACAGAAATGAAATTATTGAAAGAAGATATTGAGATGAACAATAATGATATCAGGCTTACCACTCTACCACGATCTCTTACGAAGCCAGAAACACGACCACACAAAAAGGCAACCACCATGGTTATCGCAGTCCGTACTGAACATGAAGCAAAACCTATTCAAGACCATGGAGTACAAGTAGATGGCAGGACCCGCAATACCGACCCATATGTGGCATCCCGACCAACCGACCAAGGTGCTAAGTGCCAACAATATGGCCATTCCTACCTACAATTCAGACAATCAGCTATATGCAATATATGTGCTGAACCTCATACCACCACCTCCCACTCATGCGGATCATGTCCCAGCATAGGCAAACAGTGTGTCCATGGTGTGATCCAATGCATCAACTGCAAGGGTAATCACCGGGCCAACAATTCCAAATGCCCAACAATTACTGCCATACGTGCTGAGGTACGAGCCAAGTTCATGAAAGACCACCCGACCATCACCCATGCCTAAACAACCTTCCTATTCACCTACAAAAATTCAAATTATACAACACAAATGCAACCGTTCCTCCTTAGTCATCAATACCCTTCTTGACGTTGCAGTTGGAACGGCCGACCTTCTTTTACTCCAAGAACCTGGATTCAACCCAGACAATACATTCATTACAACACACCCTGGATTTGAGCTACTGATACCACCTAAAAACTTAAGAAAACACAATAGGACAATTGCCTATGTGGGCAAAAACAACCCTTATATCAAATGCTCCCCACGTACCGACATCAGCCAGGATCCTGATATTCAAGTCCTTGAAATATCAACCCCCTCAATTGCACCAATCACAGTCTTCAATATTTACAATGAACATGAAGGCATATCTAATCTCTACACCATTCCAAGAAGCTTCACCAAAATCCCATTGCCTAAACGATGCATTATTGCTGGTGATATGAATGCCCATCATACATGGTGGAATTCACATATCAAAACACCCAAACACGCCGACGAACTTGTTCAGACCATGGAAACCAATAACTTTTCCCTCCTCAATGAACCAGACACCCCAACAGACTACAACCGAAATGGCAAAGGAACCACTATTATCGACTTAGCCTTTACCTCACAAGCCATCCATGACTCGGTTACAAATTGGGCCGTGGATGACAACGCATCAACTGGTTCAGACCATGCAACAATACGTTTTGATATCTTGGCAGAATCTGAACTTGTTACCACTGACTCCAACACGATAAGATACAACTGGAATAAGACAGATTGGGATTTATTCTCAAAAACTCTCATTACACTCTCACATGCCTCACAAATGGTCTGGCAATACCTCCATGATCAACCAACCGAATCAAACCTTGACGAATCAGCCGAACTACTCCGAGATATGATTCTTGAGGCAGTCAAGGAATCTACCCCACTTCTCCAGCTAACAACACATTCAAAACGATGGTGGACACCCCAACTGAAAATCGCCCAAACACAGATGAACTGTGCCCAGAAGCAGTGGAAGAAAACCCGCCTTGAAAGTGATAACATCACATTCAAAGCTGTTCGAAACCAATATTTCCGGGATATCCACACCTCCAAGACATCATTGTGGATTGAATTTTTAGCAAAGGAACAAGGCACAGAGATATTTACTGCCCTCCGTTATACCAAACCCAGGAAAACCCAACGGACACCACCCCTGTCATTCTCCCACACAATAGCTATAACTTTTGAAGAAAAGGCAGTATTATTCCGTTCTACCATGTTCCCACCCCCACCAGTAGCACCATCCCCAACTGATATCCCCAATTGACCAACCCTGCCATGGGTTACATTTATACCAACAGAAATCAAACAAGCAATTTTTACCTCTGCACCATGTAAAGCCCCGGGACCTGATGGGCTTCCCTTTTACTGCCTCTACCAATCATACCTAGCAGCCACCGAACAATTCAACAGTCTCTTTGCTATACTTTGATCCACTGGATATCACCCTACCTGTTGGCGACAAGCAACGACTGTGATTATACCCAAACCTGGCAAACCTGATTATTCAATACCTAAGGCATACCGACCTGTTGCACTGCTCAATTGCCTTCGAAAGATTCTCGAAAAGTTGATGGCAAACCGAATTGCCTACATGGCTGAAAATACAACCTGCAACACAACGATCAAATAGGTGGACGAAGACAACGCTGTGCTATAGATGCTGCAATGGCACTTACACATGAAATTGAACAAGGAAAACATGCAAAGGAAATGACCACTGCCCTCTTTATGGATATGAGTGGCGCATTCGACAATGTATCCAAAGACCGTCTCCTCCCAACTGTACGACAACTGGGCTATCCGACCGCAATTCAATTATGGGTCGACCACTTTCTATCCGACCGTACAACAGCACTGGCATTTGATTGACAACAGGAAGACCTCAGCCCCTTCCAGACAGGAATCCCTCAGGGAGCGCCTGCATCCCCACTTCTCTTCCTCCTCTATCGCTGTCCTCTCTTCTACGAACTCACAACACATTACCACAGCTCCTGGACTCCAAGCTACATTGATGATGTTGCAATTGTTGTTCGAAGCAAATCAAAAGCCTATAATGCAAGATGCCTCGAGCCGGCTGCACGGACAGCTTTCAAATGGGCAGAAAACAATGCGGTACGATTCGATGACTCAAAGTCAGAAATGATGCACTTCCACAATAAACGAAACGGTGATACCTCCGATGACGACAAAATCACTCTACCCAATGGCACTACCATTTCCCCCGGCACAAAAGGCATTGGCCCAGATGTGGTAAGGTGGATTGGTATTTGGTTTGACAGAAAAATCAACTTCAAACACCATGTCATGCTGATGGCGGCAAGCGGCAAAAGAGCCCTTGGAGCCCTCAAATCACTAGCCAGTACTGAATCAGGACTAACCCCCTGTGCAGTCCGCCAACTATACAATGCGTGTGTTGTACCTGTCTGTGACTTTGGAGCTGAAGTCTGGTGGATGGGCTAAGCAACATATCAACAGAAATTTGAAACAGTTCAAAATATGGCACTTCGGTGCATCCTTGGAGCCTTCCGCACATCCTCAACAATAGCGTACACAATGAAGCAGCCCTCCACCAGTAGCTGGTCGACTTAATCACATGTGAAGAAAATATGCAATTCGAATACTTACGTTTCCCGAAAGCATTCCAATCCGACGACGTTGTCCATTGACTTTCCCTCCATTTCATGAAACCCCAGAGTCTAGTAACACAACCGGACCCTGGATTTCATGGGACAGTATGCAACAAAACAACTGCAAATTTGAAACACGTCTTATCCAAACCTTATCAACCCTCAGTCCATGGTTTTCCAACAGCTCGGAGATTGAAACCTATTCAACCACAGCGTGTCCACCATGGAATGAAAGTAGAGTCAAAACACAAATTAATCCTCGTTCAAAGGAAGAGGAAGCCAAAGCCCATGAAGCCCAGTATGCAATGTTGAAACAAGATGACCACAATATTGTTTGTTATTCCAATGGATCAATGTTGAACGAAAACATGGTGCAGGAACAGTAGTTGAAATGACCGGAGAAGATGTCATTGAAGCAACCTATCCAATGGGCCATCAACAGGAAGTTTAGATGCTGAATGACTTGGTATTCCTAAAGCTGCACAGAAATGCTTTCAGATCTGTCAACATAATAACCTCACCAAAAGACATGTATGGATTTTCACATACAATCAAGCTGCCATACGACGTCTCAATACTCTCAAACCCGCCCCTGGACAGTCCACTTGCCTGGCACTCCCAACATCGCCAATAACCTCCATGCACTCAAAACTACTATCACAGTACAATGGGTTCCAGGCCATACAGATGTACCTGGAAACGAACTTGCCGATTAGTTGGTAAACAGTCCACTGTGGAAAAACCACCTACCTACTATAACACCTCATTATCGTACCTCAAGAGGGTAACGCGAGCAGCACAAATGGAGAATGGGGGATTGGTGGATGCGACATCCCGCGAAAGAAAAGAACTATATTGGAACATTCCGTACCAAACCAGACAATATTTTCAGAAGTGGCAACCGCCAGTTTCCATCTGCGGTCACCCAACTACAAACTGGACATGGATACTTCCGCAGTTATCAATACAAATACCAACCAATGCTGTTGACTCTCCTCAGTGCCCATGTCGCTATGGAGGTCCCCAGTCACCGGATCATCTTGTACCAAGATGCACTTTATACCAACGCGAAAGACAAACCATGCGGAAAGAGATTGGAGTTGTACACCCTCGATATCTCTGGAAGCATCTTCTTTATACCGACAAAGCAATGCAACCTTTGAAACATTTTCTGCACGACACACATATTGCTATTCGAGGATGGTACCTGGGCCAATTCCGTGATGATGAACACATTGGGCAGGTCAACATCCGAATTGCAGGACAGGGAACTGTCAACGATAGGGTGGAGGAACATCAGAGTGAGAGTGGAGGGGATGATGGGGAGGATGTTGATGAAAAGGGAGGAGAAGCAGAGAGTTGAGAGGAGGATGAAATTTGAACGCGGAAGGGAGGAGGAGGGTAAACACCAGGGGGAGAACCCGCATGATATGAGGGACCAAGACGAATGAGACTGACTGATATTTTATTATTGTATGAGGCAGGTTACAAACCGCTATGATTTATTTGAAATTTTTTTGTAACTAGAGCAGGGGTGATAGGGGACTGCAGAGCGGTGCTACCTAGCCAGGGGTTTTTCGTTTTTCCTTCGTTCGGTTTCATTTGTTGTTCTTGTTCTTGTTTATTTGTTTGTACATCACCGGACATAGCCTACGGGCTGCATGCTGTATGATGAATAAATAAATAAATAAATAAATAAAGCCCCATCACAGAGCAGGCCTCATAGAGGTCTTCCTGTCGCTACGGGTGTCTCTGTATCTGCTGTGAGGATGTAACAGGCTCTAGTACAAGGCAACAACACCTTGCTAGGACAAAAGAGGTGAAGCTCGAACCCCCTCAGGGAATAGGTGGTACTGAGGCCACTTATATCAACATTGAAACGTCGGATTTATTACTATTCAAAAATACTCAGAAAATTTCTATATCTTTAACATATTTAGTACCCAGCAAATCCTTACAAGTCCTAAATGTCTGCCCATATACCACCACCACCTCCTCCACCTGGCACTTCCAGTTCCTATGGAATGCACCGTTACCCAAACCCCAGGTCAGACCCTCTTTCCGCAATTGATGCCACAGCCGTATCACATACTACCCTTATGGGTCACATATCAAAACGAGGAAGGAAAGGCAAGCAAGGAAGTTCTCACTGAGTGCCGGCTACCTCACCATACCCACCACTGAATGCCCCTCGTACACGTTCAAGCACCTGCATGGCCATTGGCAATATCCATCCCAAGACACCCTTTGAACAACTACAACCATCTTCCCCACCTCAACAACGAACCAACCAAGGCTATCTCGGAAACCCTGATGATGCAGATCTTGAACTTGAAGATGCCCCAGAGGATACCGAGGCCAATGACGAAGTTTCTGGCGATGATGACGACTCTGAAGATGAAGACTTTCATGACCCATCCACCAACCTGCTGAATCCAAATGACGATGATGAAGATAGGATTCATCAGGTATTCAAAGCCATCCTTGAACCACTCCACAAGGATATTCTCAAAAGCAACAATCGCCTCACCACCCAAAACCGAAAACTGGCAACCCGCTTAGCCTCAATGAAAACCACACAAAAAATTGCCCTCAATACCATTGCAACCCTTGGACAACGAGTTGAATACCTTGTACAAATCCAAGCTTCAAAGTCAGATGCACCACCAGCACCACCAGACCTACTAACTCTAGCCATCCCGGAAGGGACTTCCCCCAAACCCACACTCTGGTCAGCAATTGCATCTGCATGCGCAAAGAAAGAGCCACCAAAAGATAAGAATGGGCGTACTCTGAATCCCCATCCTCTCACGAAAAAACAACGCACACTAGTGATTACCCGACACAGTGATCAAACTGTTACTGCCAATCTTACAAAAGTGAAGCTCGCCATCAACGCCGCCCTCCAACCCTGCCATGAAGACCCTTTGGGCAATATTGGACATGTTTCTGCCAACTATAAGCACAATCTCGTCCTCCTGACAGCAGACGCCTGCCCTGTGCAATTGGAACTGGCCTACAAGGCTGCTATTGAAGAAACAGTTCGTTCAGTCTACACAACCGCACAAACTCTCAAAAAGCAAGAAACTTGGATATGAATGATGGTTCACTCGATTGAAATTACAATGTTTCCTGAATGTGGAACAGGAATGAAATTATTGAAAGAAGATAATGAGATGAACAATAATCATATCAAGCTTACCACTCTACCACGATCTCTTACGAAGCCAGAAACATGACCACACAAAATGGCAACCACCAGGGTTATCGCAGTCTGTACTGAACATGTAGCAAAACGTATTCAAGACCATGGAGTACAAGTAGATGGCAGGATCAGCAAAGCCGACCGATACGTGGCATCCCGACCAACCGACCAATATACTAACTGCCAACAATATGGCCATTCCTACCTAAGATGCAAACAATCAGCTATCTGCAATATATGTGCAGAACCTCACACCACCACCTCCCACTCATGCAGATCATGTCCCAACATTAGCAAACAGTGTGTCCATGATGTTATCCAATGCATCAACTGCAAGGGTAATCACCGGGCCAACGATTCTGAATGCCCAACAATTACTGCCATATATGCTGAGGTACAAGCCAAGTTTATAAATGACCACCCGACCATCACCCATGCCTAAACAACCTTCCTATTCACCCACCAAGATTCGAATTATACAACACAACTGCAAGCGTTCCTCCTTAGTCATCAATACCCTTATTGACTTTGCAGTTGGAACAGCAGACCTTCTTTTACTCCAAGAACCTGGATTCAACCCAGACAATACATTCTTCACAGTACACCCTGAATTTGAGCTACTGATACCACCTAAAAATGTAAGAAAACACAATAGGACAATTGCCTATGTGGGCAAAAATAACCCTTATATCAAATGCTCCCCACGTACCGACATCAGCCAGGATCCTGATATTCATGTCCTTGGAATATCAACCCCCTCAATTGCACCAATCACAGTCTTCAATATTTACAATAAACATGAAGGCGTATCTAATCTCTACACCATTCCAATATGCTTCACTATAATCACATTGCCTGAACGATGCATTATTGCTGGTGATATGAATGCCCATCATACATGGTGGAATTGACGAATCAAAACACCCAAACGTGCCGACGAACTTGTTCAGATCATGGGAACCAATAACTTTTCCCTCCTCAATGAACCAGACACCCCAACATACCACTACCGAAATGGCAAAGGAATCTCTATTATCAACTTGGCCTTTACCTCACACGCCATCCATGGCTCGGTTACCAATTGGGCCGTGGATGACAATGCATCAACTGGTTCAGACCATGCAACAATACGTTTTGATATCTTGGCAGAATCTGAACTTGTTACCACTGACTCCAACACGATAAGATACAACTTGAATAAGACAGATTGGGATTTATTCTCAAAAACACTCAATACACTGTCCCATGCCTCACGAATGGTCTGGCAATACCTCCATGAACAACGAACCTAAACAATCCATGACAAATCAGCCAAACTACTCCGAGATATGATTCTTGATGCAGTCAAGGGATCTACCCCACTTCTCCAGCTTACAACACATTCAAAACGCTGGTGGACACCCCAACTCAAAATCTCCCGAACACAAATAAACCGTGCCCAGAAGCAGTGGAAGAAAACCCACCTTGAAAGTGATCACATCAAATTCAAAGTTGTTTGAAACCAATATTTCCGTGATATCCGCACCTCCAAGACAACAATGTGGATTGAATATTTAGCAAATGCACAAGGTACATAGATATTTACCGCCCTCCGTTATACCAAACCCAGGAAAACCCAACGGACACCACCCCTGTCATTCACCAGCCCAACAGCTATAACTTTTGAGGCAAACGCCGTATTACTCCGTTCTACCATGTTCCCACCCCCACCAGTAGCACCCTCCCCAACTGATATCACCAATCGACCAACCCTGCCATGGGTTACATTTACCCCAACGAAAATCAAACAAGCAATTTTTACCTCTGCACCACGTAAAGCCCCGGGACCCGATGGGTTTCCCTTTTACTGCCTCCGGCAAGCATACCTAGCAGCCACCGAACAATTCAACAGTCCCTTTGCAATACTTGGAACAACTGGATATCACCCTACCTGTTGGCGACAAGCGACGACTGTGATTATACCCAAACCTGGAAAACCGGATTATTCAATACCTATCTGTTGCCCTGCTCAATTGCCTTGGGAAGATCCTTGAAAAGTTGATGGCAAACCGAATTGCATACATGGCTGAAAAATACAACCTGCTACACAATGATCAATTAGGAGGACGAAGACAACTCTCTGCTATAGATGCTGCAATGGCACTTACACATGAAATTGAACAAGGAAAACATGCAAAGGAAATCACCACTGCCCTCTGTATCGATGTGAGTGGCGCATTCGACAATGTATCCAAAGACCGTGTCATCCAAACTCTACGACAACTGGGCTACCCGACCGCAATTCAATTATGGGTCGACCACTTCTTATCCGACCGTACAACAGCACTGGCATTTGATGGACAAAAGGAAGACCTCAGCCCCGTCCAGACAGGAATCCCTCAGGGATCGCCTGCATCCCCAATTCTCTTCCTCCTCTATCTCTGACCTCTCTTCTACGAACTCACAACCCATTACCCCAGCACCTGGCCTCCAAGCTATATTGATGATGTTGCAATTGTTGTTCGAAGCAAATCAAAAGCCTATAATGCAAGATGCCTCGAGGCGGCTGCACGGACAGCTTTCAAATGGGCAGAAAACAATGCGGTACGATTCGATGACTCAAAGTCAGAAATGATGCACTTCCACAATAAACGAAACGGTGATACCACCAATGACGAAAAGATCACCCTAACCAATGGCACTACCATTTCCCTCGGCACAAAAGGCATTGGCCCAGATGTGGTAAGGTGGATTGGTATTTGGTTTGACAGAAAAATCAACTTCAAACACCATGTCATGCTGAGAGCGGCAAGCGGCAAAAGAGCCCTTGGAGCCCTCAAAACACTAGCCAATACAGAATCAGGACTAACCACCAGTGCAGTCCGCCAACTATACAATGCGTGTGTTGTACCTGTCAGCAACTTCGGAGCTGAAGTCTGGTGGATAGGCCAAGCAACATATCAACAGACATTTGAAACAGTTCAACATATGGCACTTCGGTGCATCCTTGGAGCCTTCCGCACATCCCCACAATAGCGCTACACAATGAAGCAGCCCTGCCACCAGTATCTGTTCGACTTAATCACATGCAAAGGAAATATGCCATTCGAATACTTACGTTTCCCGAAATGCATCCAATCCGACAACGTTGTCCATTCACTTTTCCTCCATTTTATGAAACCCCAGAGTCTAGTAACACAACCGGACCCTGGATTTCATGTGACAGTATGCAACAAAATAACCACAAATTTGAAACACATCATATCCAAACCTTATCAACCCTCAGTCCATGGATTTCCAACAGCTCAGAGATTGAAACCTATTCAACCACAGCCTGTCCACCATGGATTGAAAGTAGAGACAAAACACAAATTCATCCTCATTCAAAGGAAGAGGAAGCCATTCATATTTATTTATTTATTCATCATACAGCATGCAGCCCGTAGGCTATGGCCGGTGAGGTACAAACGAATAACCAAGAACAAGAACAACAAATGAAACCGAACAAAGGAAAAACGAAAACCCTTGGCTGGGTAACACCGCTCCACAGTCCCCTATCACCCCTGCTCTAGTTACAAAGACATTTCAAATAAATCATAGCGGTTTGTAACACGTTTCATACAATAATAAACCATCTGTCAGTCTCATTCGGCTTGGTCCTGCATATCATACGGGTTCTCCCCCTGGAGTTTACCCTCCTCCTCCCTTCCCCGTTTAAATTTCATCCTCCTCTCAACTTTCTGCTTCTCCTTCCTTTTCATCATCATTCTCCCCATCATCCCCTCCACTCTCACTCTGATATTCCTCCACCCTATCATTGACAGTTCCCTGTCCTGCAATTCGGATGTTACCCCGCCCAAGGTGTTCATCATCACGGAATTGGCCCAGGTACCATCTTCGGGTAGCTATATGTGTGTGGTGCAGAAAATGTTTCAAAGGTTGCATTGCTTTGTCGGTATAAAAAGGATGCTTCCAGAGATATCGAGGGTGTACAACTCCAATCTCTTTCCGCATGGTTTGTTTTTCGCGTTGGCATAAAGGGCATCTTAGTACATGATGTTCTGGTGACTGGGGACCTCCATAGCGACATGGGCAGTGAGAAGAGTCAACAGCATTGGTTGGTATTTTGTATAGGTAACTGCGGAAGTATCCATGTCCAGTTCGTAGTTGGGTGACAGTTGATGCAAACTGGCGGTTGCCACTTGTGAACATATTGTCCGGTTTTTGTATGGAATGTTCCAATATAGTTCTTTCCTTTCGCAGGATGTCGCATCCACCAATCCCCCCATTCCTGCATTTTTGCTGCTTGTGTTACCCTTTTGAGGTACGATAATGAGGTGTTATAGTAGGTAGGTGGTTTTTCCACAGTGGACTTTTTTGCCAACTTATCGGCAAGTTCGTTTCCAGGTACATCTGTATGGCCAGGAACCCATTGTACTGTGATAGTAGTTTTGAGTGCATGGAGGTTATTGGCGATGTTGGAGAGTGCCAGGAAAGTGGACTGTCCAGGGGCGGGTTTGAGAGTATTGAGACGTCGTATGGCAGCTTGATTGTCTGTGAAAATCTATACATGTCCTTTGGTGTGGTCATTACGTTGACAGATCTGTCAGCATTTCTGTGCAGCTTTAAGAATACCAAGTAATTCAGCATCATAAACTTCCTGTTGATGGCCCATTGGATAGGTTGCTTCAATGACATCGTCTCCTGTCATTTCAACTACTTTACCTGCGGCAATGTTTTCGTTCAACATAGATCCATCTGAATAACAAACACTATTGTGGTCATCCTGTTTCAACATTGCATACTGGGCTTCATGGGCTTTGGCTTTCTCTTCCTTTGAACCAGGATTAATTTGTGTTTTGACTCTACTTTTGACCCATGCTGGACACGCTGTGGTTGAATAGGTTTCAATCTCCGAGCTGTTGGAAATCCATGGACTGAGGGTTGATAAGGTTTGGATAAGACGTGTTTCAAATTTGCGGTTATTTTGTTGCATACTGTCCCATGAAATCCAGGGTCCTGTTGTGTCACTAGACTCTGGGGTTTCATGAAATGGAGGGAAAGTCAATGGACAACGTTGTCGGATTGGATGCATTTCGGGAAACGTAAGTATTCGATTTGCATATTTTCTTCGCATGCGATTCAGTCGAACAGCTACTGGTGGCAGGGCTGCTTCATTGTGTGGGGCTATTGTTGCGGATGTGCGGAAGGCTCCAAGGATGCACCGAAGTGCCATATTTTGAACTATTTCGAATTTCTGTTGATATGTTGCTTGGCCCATCCACCAGACTTCAGCTCAGAAGTCGCAGACAGGTACAACACACGCATTGTATAGTTGGCGGACTGCACTGGGGGTCAGTCATGATTCTGTATTGGCTGAAGAGAAAGCCAAAGCCCATGAAGGCCAGTATGCAATGTTGAAAGAAGATGACCGCAATATTGTTTGTTATTCAGATGGATCTATGTTGAACGAAAACATTGGCGCAGGAACAGCAGTTGAAATGACAGGAGATGATGTCATTGAAGCAACCTATCCAATGGGCCATCAACAGGAAGTTTATGATGCTGAATTACTTGGTATTCTTAAAGCTGCACAGAAATGCTTTCAGATCTGTCTACGTAATAACCCCACCAAAAGACATGTATGGATTTTCACAGACAATCAAGCTGCCATACGACGTCTCAATACTCTCAAACCCGCCACTGCACAGTCCACTTCTCTGGCACTCTCCAACATCGCCAATAACCTCCATGCACTTAAAACTACTATCACAGTACAATGGGTTCCAGGCCATATAGATGTACCTGGAAACGAACTTGCTGATAAGTTGGCAAAAAAGTGCACTGTTGAAAAACCACCTACCTACTATAACACCTCATTATCATATTTCAACAGGGTAACCCGAGCAGCAAAAATGCAAGAACGGGGGGATTGGAGGATGCGACATCCTGCGAAAGGAAAGAACTATATTGGAACATTCTGTCCCAAACCAGACAATATTTTCAGATGTGGCAACCACCAGTTTGCATCTACTGTCACCCAACTACGAACTGGACATGGATACTTCCGCAAGTACCTATACACAATACCAACCAATGCTGTTGACTCTCCTCACTGCCCATGTCGCTATGGAGGTCCCCAGTCACCGGAACATCTTGTACTAAGATGCCCTGTATACCAACGCGAAAGACAAACTATGCGGAAAGAGATTGGAGTTGTACACCTTCGATATCTCTGGAAGCATCTGCTTTATACTGACAAAGCAATGCAAACTTTGAAATATTTTCTGCACGACACTCATATAGCTTCTCGAAGATGGTACCTGGGCCAATTCCGTGATGATGGACACCTTGGGCAGGGTAACATCCGAATTGCAGGACAGGGAACTGTCAACCACAGGCTGGAGGAATATCAGAGTGAGAGTGGAGGGGATGATAGGGAGGACGATGATGAAAAGGAAGGAGAAGCCGCGAGTTGAGAGGAGGATGAATTTTGAATGGGGCAAGGAGGAGGAGGGTCAACTCCAGGGGGAGAACCCGCCTGATATGCAGGACCAAGCCGAATGAGACTGACAGATATTGTATTATTGTATGAAGCGTATTACAAACCGCTATGATTTAGTTGAAATTTCTTTGTAACTAGAGCAGGGGTGATAGGGGACTGCGGAGCGGTGCTACCTAGCCAGGGGTTTTTCGTTTTTCCTTTGTTCGGTTTCATTTGTTGTTCTTGATCTTCGTTATTTGTTAGTACCTCACCAGCCATAGCCTACGGGCTGCATGCTGTATAATGAATAAATAAATAAATAAATACAAGAGTATTCAGTTGCTTTATGAGCTGAATAAACAGCTGGAGATACACGTTTCGAGAAAAGTGGGCTGCCTTTGGGTGAAGAATAGGTTCATCTGTCCCTGTTCAGGGCGCAATGCATGTTGCCCTTGATTTGACATATGATATACTCTACTGATGGCTGATATTTCATTAGGACATTCGCTTCCGATTTGCTGCTCCTGAAATAGCGGAGCTTATCCACAGCACCTTCATCGTTGGGACCAAACAACTTGGAAAAACTGCAAGGCGGATGATTAGATTGATCAACCCCAGCTTCATTATTGTCGCTGTGATGGCGCTCTGGCATGCTCTGTGGGCCGATTTGACCGGAACCTACATGCCACGTTGAGACTTTGCACATTCTTCTCCGGCTACCTTTATGTATCATTTCAATTCTACAAGCAAGTCTAACACGCGATTGGCAGTACCTTTCAAACTTTTGGAAGATGAATTCCTGTCTTGATCAGCAGAAGTGCAAGCAAAAAGAATGTCCGATGTGCAAGGGGCAAAGCGCACGAAGTGGAAAGAGTGTGGGTGCGGAGACCACATCCCAATCATGGGCTGGGACGACCAGGCTGATCACGACGAAGATTTACTCACTTGGATCCCCGAGGACGTTGGTGCCACTGACGAAGACTTTCCAGGTATAGACGAACGCACTGTGCTGGCTGAGCATTGACTCTTTCAGCAGTCAGAGACCACTCTGGATACAAGTTTCGCTGATGTCAATGCAAGTGACAGTGATACTCTGGTGAACCATGAGATTACCCCTCCGGACAATCAGGCTACACTGCCAGAGAACAACAATGATCCTTCACTTGCCGATGACCAGGTTTGATAGCTGCTGTTGCTGTTACTGTTACTGTTGCTGTTGCTGTTGCTGTTGCTGTTGCTGTTGCTGTTGTTGTTGCTGTTGCTGTTGCTGTTGCTGTTGCTGTTGCTATTGCTGTTGCTGTTGCTGTTGCTGTTGCTGTTGCTGTTGCTGTTGCTAGTGCTGCTGCTGTTGCGGTTGCTGGTGCTGGTGCTGAATTCCTCTTGTTATTGTCGTTCCTGCTCGTATCGGTGTGTAATCAGCTTCTTATTGTGCTGTCACTGCTGCTGTTGGTGCTGCTGTTGCAGGTGCTGATGTTCTTTTATTGTCATTCCTGCTTGTGTCGACGTATAATCTGCTGGTTTTCATTGTTGATGCTGCTGCTGGGGATGTTGATGCTGCTGTTGATGTTGATGCTACTGTTGCTGGTGCTGAATTTCTCTTGATATTGCTCATGTTGACGCATAATCCGCTTGTTATTTTGCCTTTTCTGCCGCTGCTGTTTGACTTGATATTGCCATTCCTGCTTGTATCAACGCGTCATCTGCTTGTGCATGTAGCTACTGTTGTTGGAGAATTTGAATGGGGTTGAATTGAATCGAAGTATTTGAATTGTGGCAATCTTGAAAATTATCGTATCGTGAGAAACTATGGCTTCAATAGAGCGGATGCTACGCATCACAATGAGAAGCACAAGAATTTCAGGAGCTATAAGCTTGGTATTCACATTCGTATTACAGCTCTTGTAATTCGTAATATTGTTATTATCAATGTTGAGACAGGCAAGAATGGAGAGATTCAGTGTTGAACGTGAACTTCAGAATTACAACCCCAATTGCCAGATGTTGGTAACGTTGGCAATGGTTGATGAATGCTTCATGACGAGTAACCGCAGCTTTTGCATGAGTAGCATCTTCAATGACGAATAGACAAGGATTGTTGTGTCATTGGAGATATATGGCATTGATGAGTTGGTGAATGCTTCATGAAGAGTTGGAGAAGATTGTGTTATGGAGGTACCCCTGTGTGTGTAGATGCAGACCAATATCGTTGTATTCGGTGTCAATATAGTCTGATTATGATTACTATGACAAACCTGAAGAAGTGGAATTCCATAGTGGTTCGTCATGGTTGTTGTGGGGTATGCACATAAATATGTATACGAACAGTACAGCCTCTGCATAAAAATCGTAGGAGTCTTGGCAGTAGTCCTCCGAAGACATGTTGTAATATCTTTCCAAGGGATACTAGCAGGTTTTGCAAAAGTGGAAGTAATCATCGACAAGGTTGTTGTATCGCATGATGTCGTACAGACGGTCGAGGTGGGGGTGGTGCTGGCAATTCTGATGTAAATAGGCGGCGTCGTGGATAATGATATTTTTATGTGCGTATTGGGACATAGATAGTGATGTAACAATCTTGAAGTGAAAACTTAATTATATTTCAGGCGGTTTTCCACTGTTGTTGTTCTGACTGTGAATTTCTGATAGCGCTTGATCGTTGTGTTTAAACAGGAGTTTAAGGTGGTCTTTTATAGGTGAGTATTTCCCGCCAAAGGTATATCAGTAAGGCGTGATGGTACTGCTCGATCACTATCAGGTGTGAATATAGTAATATCTCAATGATACTCAATCCACTAAAGTTGGTGTTCACACAACAACGGTTCATTGCAACAAGGCCGATCTCAGTAGTATGTTTGCAGAGAGTTCTGTTTGACAATGTGTACAGGCGTAAGCTTCCATGAGGCATCCCAATGGTTAATATGCATATCATGACGTTGCTGACACGCATATGAAACCAGTGCGTTGTATTAGTTGTCTTTTTTCTGCATCAGTAGAATTGCGATCAAAGAAGTAACGAACTGCCAACCCAAACTTTGCCAGGTACCTAGTGTAATCGGATAGTATCTGTATTCCGCGGAGGCAGGTGCGCTCTCCCATTTATCGTGTGTGCACATGCGACACAGCTGGGGTTCGTCAGTTTAGGTCTGAACACTTATCTCTTAGGAAAATTGAACCATTGGGGCGCAGTTAGCTTATCACCGTTGATTATTGGTCTTGGAAAGATTGCAAAGTCCCTTATACAAAGGTAAGATCGTTCATCCGACAATTCTCAGGGAATTTATTCTACTTTCCGATTATAGTTTTATCCCAGTATTAGTTTGATATGAAGTAACACTGGTCTGATCCGTAATGTACAGCTGACCAGTAGGTCCCTGCAAGGCTATTATATTGCTTTGGCAGTATATTTATTGATTTATTGATTTATTCATCATAGGGCATGCAGCCCGCAGGCTTTGGCCAGAGAGGTATAAACAAATAACCTTGAACAAGAACAACAAATGAAACCGAACAAAGGAAAAACGAAAAACCTATGGCTAGGTAGCACCGCTCCGCTGTCTCCTATCACCCCTGCTCTAGTTACTGAGAAAATTTCCAATAAATCATAGCGGTTTGTAATATGCTTTATACGATAATAAGATATGTGTCAGTCACATTCAGCTTGGTCCTGCATATCATGTGGGTTCTCCCCCTGGAGTTTACCCTCCTCCTCCCTTCTCCGTTCAAATTTCATCCTCCTCTCAACTCTCTGCTTCTCCTTCCTTCTCATCAGTATCCTCACAATCATCCCCTTCACTCTCACTCTGATATTCCTCCACCATATAGTTGACAGTTCCCTGGCCTGCAATTCGGATGTTACCCTGCCAATGGAGTTCGTCATCACGGAATCCGCCCAGGTACCATCTTCGAGTAGCTATATGTGTGTCATGCAGTGAATGTTTCAAAGGTTGCATTGCTTTATCGATATTAGGAAGATGCTTCGAGACATATCGAGGGTGTTCAACTCCAATCGCTTTCGGCATGGTTCGTCTTTCGCATTGGTAAAAAGGGCATCTCAGCAGAAAATGTTCCGGTGACTGGGAACCTCCATAGCGACATGGGCAGTCCAGCAAGTCAAAAGAGTTAGTGGGTATTTTGTAGAGGTAACTGCGGAAGTATCCATGTCCGGTTCGTAGTTGGGTGACAGTACATGCAAACTAGATGTTGCCACTTCTGAATATATTGTCCGGTTTGGTACGGAATGTTCCAGGATAGTTCTTTCCTTTTGTGGGATGTCGCATCCTCCGATCACCCCATTCCACCGTTTGGGCTGCTTGGGTTACCCTCTTGACGTATCATAAGGGGGTGTTATAGTACGTGGGTGGTTTTTCCAGAGTGGACATTTTTGCCAACTTCTCAGCAAGTTCTTTCCAGGTACATCTGTATGGCCAGGAACCCATGGTACTGTGACAGTAGTTTTGAGTGCATGGAGGATATTGGCGATGTTGGAGAGTGCCAGGGTAGTGGACTGTGCAGGGGCAGGTGGGAGGGTATTGAAACGTCGTATGGCAGCTTGATTGGCTGTGAAAATCCATATATGTCGTTTGGTGAGATTATTCGTGGACAGATCTGAAAGCATTTCTGTTCAGCTGTAAGAATACCAAGTAATTCCATATCATAAACATCCTGTTGATCACCCATGGGATAGGTTGCTTCAATGATATCTTCTCCTATCATTTCAACTACAGTTCCTGCGCCAATGATTTCGTTCAGTATAGATCCATCTCAATAACGAACAATATTGCAGTCATCTTGTTTGAATATTGCATACTGGGCTTCGTGGGCTTTGGCTTCCTCATCTTGTGAACGAGGATTGATTTGCGTTTTGACTCTACTTTCAATCCACAGTGCACAGGCTGTGGTTGAATATGTTTCAATCTCCGAGCTGTTGGAAATCCATCAGCTGAGGGTCGATAAGGTTTGGATATGATGTGTTTCAAATTTGCGGTCATTTTATTGCCTACTGTCCCATGAAATCCAGGGCCCGGTTCAGTTACTAGACTCTGGAGTTTCATGAAATGGAGGGAAAGTCAATGGTCAACATTGTCGGATTGGATGCATTTCGGGAAACGTGTGTATTGGAATTGCATATGTTCTTCGCATGTAATTCAGTCGAACAGCTACTGGTGGCAGGGCTGCTTCAGTGTGTAGCGCTATTGTTGGAGATGTGCAGAAGGCTCCCAAGATACACCAAAGTGCCATATTTTGAACTATTTCAGTTTCAGTTGATATGTTGCTTGCCCCATCCACCAAACTTCAGCTCCGAAGTTGCAAACAGGTACAACACACGCATTGTATAGTTGGCGGACTGCACTGGGGGTCAGTCCGGATTCTGTATTGGGTAGTAATTTGAGGGCTCCAAGGGCTCTTGTGCCGCTTGCGGCCTTCAGCATAATATGGTGTTTGAAGTTGATTTTCCTGTCAAACCAAATACCAATCCACCTGACCACATCTGGGCCAATGCCTTGTGTGCCGGGGGAAATGGTAGTTCCAGTGGGTAGGGTAATCTTTTTGTCATCAGAGGTATCAGCGTTTGGTATATTGTGGAAGTGCATCATTTCTTACCTTGAGTCATCAACTTGTACTGCATTGTTTTCTGCGAAGTTGAAAGATGTCCGTGCAGCCTCCTCGAGGCATCTTTCATTCTAGGATTTTGATTTGCTTCGAACAACAATTGCAACATTATCAAGGTAGCTTGGGGACCAGCAGCTGGGGTGACGGGTTGTGAGTTTGTAGAAGAGAGGAGTGAGATAGAGGAGGAAGAGAATGGGGGATGCAGGTTACCCCTGAGGGATTCCTGTCCGGGCAGGGCTGGGGTCTTCCTTTTGTCCATCAAATCCATGTGCTGTTGTACAGTCGGATAAAACGTGGTCGACCCATGATTGAAATAAAGTTGGGTAGCCCCGATGTCGTAGAGTTTGGAACAGACGGTCCTTGGATACATTGTCGAATGCGCCACTCACATCCATAATGAGGGCTGAAGTGATTTCCTTTGCATATTTTCCTTGTTAAATTTCATGTGTAAGTGCCATTGCAGCATCTATAGCAGAATGTTGTCTTCATCCTCCAATTTGATCTTTGTGTAGCAGGATGTATTTTTCAGCCATATATGCAATTTGCTTTGCCATCACCAGTTCGATGTTCTACCCAAGGAAATTGAGAAGGGCGACAGGTCGGTAGGCCCTAGGTATTGAATAATCAGGTTTTCCAGGGTTTGGTATAATCACAGTTGTTGCTTGTTGCCATCAGGTGGGGTGATTACCTGTGATTCAAAGTATAGCAAAGAGATCGTTGAATTGTTCGGTGGCTGCTAGGTATGCTTGCCGGAGACAGTAAAAGGTCAGCCCATCCGGTTCATGGGCCTTACATGGTGCAGAAGAGAAAATTGCATGTTTGATTTCTGTTGCGGTAAATGTAACCCACGGCAGGGTTGGTCGATTGGTGATATCAGTGGGGGAAGGGGCTACTGGTGGGGTTTGTATTTATTTATTTATTTAGTCATCATATAGCATGCAGCCTGCAGGCTATGGCCGGTGAGGTACAACCAAATGACCAAGAACAAGAACAACAAATGAAACGGAACAAAGGAAACAAGAAAAACCCCTGGCTCGGTAGCACCCCTCCGCAGTCCCCTATCACCCCTGCTCTAGTTACAAAGAAATTTGCAATAAATCATTCCAGTTTGTAACACGCTTCATACCATAATAAAATATCTTTCAGTTTCATTCGACTTGGTCCTGCATATCATTCGTGTTCTCCCCCTGGAGTTTACCCTCCTCCCCCCCTTCCCTGTTCTAATTTCATCCTCCTCTCAACTCTCTGCTTCTCCTTCCTTTTCATCATCATTCTCCCCATCATCCCCTCTACTGTCACTCTGATGTTCCTTCACCATATCGTTGACTGTTCCCTGGCCTGCAATTCCGATTTTACCCTGCCCAAGGTGTTCATCATCACGGAATTGGCCGAGGTACTATCTTCGAGTAGATATAAGTGTGTCAAGCAAAAAATGTTTCAAAGGTTGCATTGCTTTGTCAATATAAAGAAGATGTTTCCAGAGATATCGAGGATGTACAACTCCAATCTCTTTCCTCATGGTTTGTCTTTTGCGTTGGTATAACGGGCATCTCAGCAGAAGATGATCCGGTGACTGGGAACCTCCATAGCAACATGGACAGTGAGGTGAGTCAACAGCATTGGTTGGTATTTTGTATAGGTAACTGCGGAAGTATCCATGTGCAGATCGTAGTTGGGTGACAGTACATTCAAACTGGCGGTTGCCACTTCTGAAAATATGGTCTGGTTAGGTACAGAATGTTCGAATATAGTTTTTTCCTTTCGTGGGATGTTGCATCCACCAATACCCCCATTCCTGCATTTTTGCAGCTCCGGTTACCCTGTTGAGGTTTGAAAAGGAGGTGTTATAGTAGGTCGGTGGTTTTTCCAGAGTGGACAATTTTGCCAACTTATCGGCAAGTTCATTTCCAGGTACATCTGTATGGCAAGGAATCCATTGTACTGTGATGGTGGTTTTGAGTGCATGGAGGTTATTGGCGACATTGGTGAGTGCCAGGGAAGTGGACTGTCCTAGTGTGGGTTTGAGGGTATTGAGACGTCGTATGGCAGCTTGATTGTCTGTGAAAATCCATATATGTCTTTTGGTGATGTTATTATGTTGACAGATCTGAAAGCATTTACAAAGCAACAACTACACCATCAAAACCGTTTTTCGAAAATAAGTCAACAACCAGTACAGCTATCGCCAAGCAGACACATGCAATCGATTCCCAACCCCCAATTACCCCCCCTACGATAGGGCATCTCTCTTCCAGGACCTTTATTGTTGCTGGGTGGAAAACTGGGCCTCTTACCCCTCTTTTTCCCCCCCCTGCAGCCCCCTGCAAAAGGGCCCCAACCGATCATCTACACAACCAATTCTTATCCAATCTACTTCAAACTTTGGGAGCATCGAAAGCACATATTGACGAGGCTCTGGTTTTAATTTCCGACCAAAAGCTGAACATTTGCATTAGTTACACAAACTCTTCGAAAAGTCGCTTTTTCGCTCCTTCTCCTCCTCTATCACAGTGGAATCATCTCCAAATCAGACTCAGACAACGGCAATCGATTTAGTGGCCCCAGAAGCCCTTAGAATGAACCATCTATACTTACCTACAACCCCCAGACTGCCTGGGCCAAAAATTCTCGAAGCAAAAAACCCAAAGTCCAAATCCATCGTTTCTCTACGAGTTTTCATCTGTTTCGAACGCCCTTACCAATACAGCGTATACATACACCCAGGTCTACCCTGCCGAAAGCACATTTTGATCGGACAAAATTTGACTCCACAACGGTCGACTTCCAACATTATCTTATTTTTCGCATTTTACACATTCCCCCCCTTTGGAACATACTGTCCACCGGGGCCCAGCAGACCTAAGAGGGTGTAGGCCACAACGTCCGGCTACTTTCCCGCCATTGATCCCCTGAGTCTTCGGGTGGATCCTCCAGAGTTATATTGCACTTCCTTCCTTGCAGAGGTTTTACAGCCCCATCATATAGTAGGCCGCCTAGAGGTTTTCTTGTTGCTTCGGGTGTCTCTGTATCCGCTGTGAGGAGGCAAAGGCTCTAGTACAAGGCTCCAACACCTTGCAAGGACAAAAGAGGAGAAGCGCTAACCCCCTCAGGGAATAGGTGGTACCGAGGCCACTTATATCAATACTCAAACCTCAGATTTATACCTATTCCAAATACCTAGAAAATGTATATTTTTTTAACATATTTAGCACCTTATAACCCCTGTAAAGTCTTCAATGACTTCCCCAATACCATCACCACCCCCACCTGGGACTTCCAGTACTGATGGAATGTACTGTTATCCAAACCCAAATTCAGACCCACTCTCTGCAATCGATGCCCCAGCTGAATCACACACCACTTTGACAGCCCATATGACCAAACAAGAAAGGAAAGGCAAGCAGGCAAGTTCTCGCCGACTGCCAGCTACCTCACCATACGCGTCACTCAATGCCCCTCGTACACGTTCAAGCACCGATATGGCCACTGGAAATGTTCTTCCCAGGACGCCCTCTGGACAACTACAACCAGCTTCCCCACCTCAACAACCAACCAACCAACACCAGCTCGGAAACCCTGAAAGTGCAGATTGAGAACTTGGAGATGCCCCAGGGGATACCGAGGCCAATGACGAATGTTCTGACGATGATGACGATTCTGAAGATAAAGACTTTCAGGACCCATCGACCAACCTGCTGAATGCCAATGACGAAGATGAAGATAGAATTCATCAAGTATTCCAAGCCATCCGTGAACCACTCCACAAAGATATTCTCAAAATCAACAAACGTCTCACCACCCACAACCGAAAACTGGCAACCCGCTTAGCCTCAATGGAAACCAAACACAAAATTGCCCACAATACCATTGCAACCCTTGGACACTGAGTTGAATACCTTGTACAATTCAATGCATCAAAGAAAGATGCACCACCAGCTCCAACGGACCTACTAACTCCAGCCATCCCAGAAGGGACCTCCCCGAAACCCACACTCTGGTCAGCAATAGCATCGGCATGTGCAAAGAAAGACCCAACATAAGATGAGAATGGGCGTACTCTCAATCCCCGTCCTCTTCCAAAAAAAACAATGCACACTAGTAATTGCCCGATACAGTGATCAACCAGTTACAGCGGATCTCATACAACTGAAGCTCGGATCAACGACACTCTCCGACGATGCCACGCAGACCCTTTGGCCAATATTGGACATGTTTCTGCCAACTACAAGCACAATCTCGTCCTCCTGACAGCAGATGCCTGCCTTGCGGATTGGGTACTAGCCCATAAGGCTGCTATTGAAGAAACAGTTTGTTCAGTTGATACAACCGCACAAAATCTCAAAATACAACAAATCAGGATCCGAATGATGGTTCATTCCAGTGACATTACAATGGTCCAAGACTGTGACACAGGAATGAAATTATTGAACGAAGATATTGAGATGAACCACAATCATATCAAGCTTACCACCCTACCACAATCTCTTACAAAGCCAGAAACTCGACCCCATAAAAAGGCAACCACCATGGTCAATGCCGTCCGTACGGAATATGAAGCCGAACTAATTCAAGATCATGGAGTACAATAGACTGCAAGACATGCAAAGCCGACCGATATGTGGCATCCAGACCAACCGACCATAGTATCAACTGCCAACAATTTGGCCATTCCTACCTTCGATGCAAACAATCATCTTTCTGCAATATATGTGCAGAACCTCACACCACCACCTCCCACTCATGCGGATCATGTCCCAGCATAGGCAAACTGTGTGTCCATGATGATATCTAATGCATCAACCGCAAGGGTAATCACCGGGCCAACGATTCTAGATGCCAAACAATTACTTCCTTACATGCTAAGGTACGATCCAAGTTCATGACAGACCACCCGACCATCACCCATGCCTAAACAACCTGCCTATTCACCCACCAAAATTCGAATTATACAACACAACTGCAACCGTTCCTGCTTAGTCATCAATTGCCTTCTTGACTTTGCAGTTGGAACGGCCGACCTTCTTTAACTCCAAGAACCTGGATTCAACCCAAACAATACATTGATTACAGCACACCCTGGATTTGATCTACTGATACCACCTAAAAACTTAAGAAAACACAATAGGACAATTGCCTATGTGGCCGAAATCAACCCTTATATCAAATGCTCCCCACCTACCAACATCAGCCAGGATACTGATATTCAAGTCTTTGAAATATCAACCCCCTCAATTGCACCAATCACAGTGTTCAATATTTACAATGAACATGAAGGCGTATCTAATCTCTACACCATTCCAAGAAGCTTCACCAAAATCCCACTGCCTAAACGATGCATTATTGCTGGTGATATGAATGCCCATCATACATGGTGGAAATCACAAATCAAAACACCCAAACGTGCCGACGAACTTGTTCAGATCATGGAAACCCATAACATTTGCCTCCTCAATGAACCAGACACCCGAACATACTACTCCAGAATTGGCAAAAGTACCTCTATCATTGATCTGACCTTTACCTCACAAGCCATCCATGACTCGGTTTCAAAATGGGCCGTGGATGACAACGCATCAACTGGTTCAGACCATGCAACAATACGTTTTGATATCTTGGCGGAATCTGAACTTGTTACCACTGACTCCAACACGATAAGATACAACTGGAATAGGACAGATTGGTATTTATTCTCAAAAACTCTCAATACACTCTCCCATGCCTCATGAAAGGTCTGACAATACCTCCATGAACAAACAACCAAATCAAACCTTGACAAATCAGCGGAACTACTGTGAGTTATGATTCTTGATGCAGTCAAAGAATCTACCCCAGATATCCAGCTTACAATACATTCAAAACGCTGGTGGACACCCCAACTCAAAATCACCTGAACACAGATGAACTGTGCCCAGAAGGGGTGGAAGAAAACATGCCTTGAAAGTCATCATATCAAATTCAAAGCTGTTCGAAACTAATATTTCCGGGATATCCGCACCTCCAAGACAACATTGTGCATTGAATTTTTAGCAAATTCACAAGGCACAGAGATATTTACCGCCCTCCGTTATACCAAACCTAGGAAAACCCAACGGACACCACCCCTGTTATTCTCCAACACAACAGCTATAACTTTCGAAGAAAAGGCAGTATTATTCCGTTCTACCATGTTCCCATCCCCACCAGTAGCAGCCTCCCCAACTGATATCACCAATCGATCAACTCTGCCATGGGTTACATTTACCCCAACAGAAATCAAACAAGCGATTTTTACCTCTGCACCACGTAAAGCCCCAGGGCCCGATGGGCTTCCCTTGTACTGCCTCCGGCAAGCATACCTAGCAGCCACTGTGTAGGAAATATTGGGATCGTAACTAAGATTAGTCAAGTTTGTATTTTCTTTCACATGTTTTCGGATGTTAAAGATAAGTTTAGAACGGACACAAAGCCGCAGTATCACAAGCACTTATCATCAAGATAGCGCTCGTATTCCTTATATTACAGTTATATTACGTAGTTATAAAGACTCGTATTCTAGAATTAATTGTAGGGTTGTATATGACTCACATCACATCATCGATTACGCCATCGATCACACCATCGATTACGCCATCAATCACACCATAGGCCCTATGACTCATAGTTACCACACCATCAACGAAATGACTCCTTTCTCAGGGTCAACGCGATGCCCATCAGCCTTTTTCTTCTGTTAGAATGAACACTGGTTTATGTATAATAGACGGTGGTTTCCCACCTCTGTAGATAGTTTTTTCTATATCGCAACATACAGTTAGATTGCAATACTACAGTTTGCCCTCTATCCTCCTGAAGCTTAACATCTTCCGACATTCTTCCGCTTGATTCCATTCTTTACTGTTTCATGACTATATTCCTTCTCGGACCTAGAGTCAGAATACACAACACCCGAATCACCTTCAACTTTGGACGAGTTCAGTTTGTCATCTCTCTCAAAGTCCACGCAAGACTTAGAAAAGAGTATCGACCTCGTTCAGTTCGATACACCGATCAATTCAACAGTCTCTTTGCTATACTTGGAACCACTGGAAATCACCCCACCTGTTGGTAACAAGCAACGACTGTGATTATATCCAAACCTGGAAAACCGGATTATTCAATACCTAAGGCCTACTGACCTGTTGCCCTTCTCAATTGCCTTGGGAAGATTCTCCAAATGTTGATTGCAAACCGAATTGCATACATGGCTGGATAATACAACCTGCTACACAAAGATCAAATAGGAGGATGAAGACAACACTCTGCTATAGATGCTGCAATGGCACTTACACATGAAATTGAACAAGGAAAACATTCAAAGGAAATCACCACTGCCCTCTTGATGGATGAGGGTGGCGCATTCGACAATGTATCCAAAGACCATCTCCTTCAAACGCTACGATAACTGGGCTACATGACCACAATTCAATTATGTGTCGACCAATTCCTATCCAACCGTACATCAGTACTGGCATTTGATGGACACAAGGAAGACCTCAGCCCCGTCTGGACTGGAATCCCTCAAGGATCATGTGCATCTCCAATTCTCTTCCTCCTGTATCTCTGTCCTCTTTTTAACGAACTCACAACCCATTACGCCAGCTCCTCGACTCCAAACGACATGGATAATGTTGCAATTGTTGTTCGAAGCAAATCAAAAGCCTCTAATGCAAGATGACTCGAGGCGGCTGTACGGACACCTTTCGAATGGGCAGAAAATAATGCGGTACGATTCGATGACTCAAAGTCAGAAATGATGCACTTCAACAATAAACGAAACAGTGACATTTACGATGATGAAAAGATCACCCTACCCAATGGCATTACCATTTACCCCGGCACAAATGGCATTGGCCCAAATGTGGTAAGGTGGATTGGTATTTGGTTTGACAGAAAAATCAACTTCAAACACCATGTCATGCTGAAGGCCACAAGCGGCAAAAGAGCCCTTGGAGCCCTCAAATCACTAGCAATACAGAATCAGGACTAACTCCCATTGCAGGCCGCCAACTATACAATGCGTGTGTTGTACCTGTCTGCGACCTCGGACCTGAGGTCTGGTGGATGTGCCAAGCAACATATCAACAGAAATTCGAAACAGTTCAAAATATGGCACTTCGGTGCATCATTGGAGCCTTCCGCACATCCCTAACAATAGCGCTACACAATGAAGCAGCCCTGCCACCAGTCGCTGTTCGATATAATCACATGCGAAGAACATCGGCAATTCGAATACTTACGTTTCCCGAAATGCATCCAATCCGACAACGTTGTCCATTGACTTTCTCTCCATTTCATGAAACCCCAGAGTCTAGTAACACAACCGGACCCTGGATTTCATGGGACAGTATGCAACAAAATAACCCCAAATTTAAAACACGTCTTATCCAACCTTATCAACCCTCAGTCCATGTTTTTCCAACAGATTGGACATTGAAACCTATTCAACCACAGCCTGTCCACCATGGATTGAAAGTAGAGTCAAAACACAAATTAATCCTCGTTCAAAGGAAGAGGAAGCCAAATTCCACGAAGCCCAGTATGCAATGTTGAAACAAGATGACCGCAATATTGTTTGTTATTCGGATGGATCTATGTTGAACGAAAACATTGCCGCAGGAACAGTAGTTGAAATGACAGGAGAAGATGTCATTGAAGCAACCTATCCAATGGGCCATCAACAGGAAGTTTATGATGCTGAATTACTTGGTATTCTTCAAGCTGCACAGAAATGCTTTCAGATCTGTCAATGTAATAACCTCACCAAAAGACATATATGGATTTTCACAGACAATCAAGCTGCCATACGACGTCTCAATACTCTCAAACCCGTCCCTTGACAGTCCATTTCCCTGTCACTCTCCAACATCGCCAATAACCTCCATGCACTCAAAACTACTATCACAGTACAATGGGTTCCTGGGCATACAGATGTACCTGGAAACGAACTTGCCAATATGTTGGCAAAAAAGTCCACTGTGCGAAAACCACCTACCTACTATAACACCTCATTATCGTACCTCAAGAGGCTAACCCGAGCAGCAACAATGCAGGAATGGGGGGATTGGTGCAAGCGACATCCCGTGAACGGAAAGAACTATATTGGAACATTCCGTACCAAACCAGACATCATTGTCAGAAGTGGCAACCGCCAGTTTGCATCTACTGTCATCCAACTACACACTGGACATGGATACTTCCGCAGTTACCTATACAAAATACCAATCAATGCTGTTGACTCCCCTCACTGCCCATGTCGCAATGGAGGTCCCCAGTCACCGGAACATCTTGTACTATGATGCCCTGAATACCAACGTGAAAGACAAACCATGCCGCAAGAGATTGGAGTTGTACACCCTCGATATCTCTGGAAGCATCTTCTTCATAACGACAAAGCAATGCAACCTTTCAAATATGTTCTGTACGACACACATATAGCTACTTGAAGATTGTACCTGGGCCAATTCCGTGATGATGAACACCTTGGGGATGGTTATATCCGAATTGCAGGCCAGGGGACTGTCAACGATATGGTGGAGGAACATAACAGTGATAGTGGAGGGGATGATGGGGAGAATGATGATGAAAAGGAAGGAGAAGCAGAGAGTTGAGAGCAGGATGAAATTTGAACGGGGAAGGGAGGAGGAGGGTAAACTCCAGGGGGTGCACTCCAGGGGAGAACCAGCATGATATGCAGGACCGAGCCGAATGAGACTGCCAGATGATTTCATCATTGTATGAAGCGTGTTACAAACCGCTATGATTTATGTGAAATTTCTGTGTAACTAGAGCAGGGGTGATCGGGGACTGCGGAGCCGTGCTACCTAGCCGGTGGTTTTTCGTTTTTCCTTTGTTCGGTTTCATTTGTTGTTCTTGTTCTTGGATATTTGTTTGTACCTCACCGGCCATAGCCTGCGCGCTGCATGCTGTATGATGAATAAATAAATAAATAAATCTGAAAGCATTTCTGTGCAGCTTTAAGAATACCAAGTAATTCTGCATCATAAACTTCCTGTTGATGGCCCATTTGATTGCTTGCATCAATGACATCTCCTCCTGTCATTTCAACTACTGTTCCTGCGCCAATGTTATCATTCAATATAGATCCATCTGACTACAAAACAATATTGCGGTCATCTTCTTTCAACATTGAATATTGGGCTTGGTGGGCTTTGGCTTCCTCTTCCTTTGAACAAGGATTAATTTGTGTTTTGACTCTACTTTCAATCCATGGTGGACAGGCTGTGGTTGAATAGGTTTCAATCCCCAAGCAGTTGGAAATCCATGGGCTGAGGGTTGATATGGTTTGGGTAAGATGAATGTCAAATTTCGGGTTATTTTGTTGCATACTGTCCCATGAAATCCAGGGTCCGGTTGTGTTACTAGACTCCGGGGTTTCATGAAATGTAGGGAAAGTCAATGGACAACAGTGTCGGATTGGATGTATGTCGGGAACTGTAAGTATTCAAATTTCATATTCTCTTCGCATGTGACTGGTGGGGGTGGGAACATGGTGGAACGGCACAGCACTGTCTTTTCTTCAAAAGTCACAGGTGTTGTGTTGGAGAATGACAGGAGTGGTGTCCGTTGGGTTTTCCTGGGTTTGGTATTACAGAGGGCAGTAAATATCACAGTGCCTTGTGCATTTGCTAATTGCTTCGGCAGTATGGTTTGGTATGTCCAAGACTTGGCCAGCGCCAGAGGATATTTCCCTTGATTACTGTTAAATCAATTTTGCATATTGTCTCTGCGTGGATTAGCTCGTCTACTTTGTTAAAACTAGGTATTGAAGCTTGGCATATTACGGGAGTTTCACATTGCTATGTTGAGCATTCCACTTACTCATCAGTTGACATCCTCAGGGGTATATCCTCGCCCATTGACACAAGTTGTCAGTGGTGCGCCTTGGAGATTATGCCGACTGTATCTTATACACATGATGAGGGAAAACGTATCACAGATCACGACTATGAAACCAGGTTTAGGAAGACATGGTTAATGTGATATGAATGCCTGACACAGTGTGCGATCGAGCACGCTGATAGCCCGGAGATTTTGAAACTCAAATTCAAACATTGTCTTCTCAAGCTCAACATCGTCAGAGAGCTCGGCAACCTACATTACGTTTTTCCTGATGAGGAACATTGAGCTGTACACTTCTTACCCGATGAGGGTTGAAACTCCCAAAGCACCGGAGTGTGGTGTAAGTTTATTGTATAGGTAATGGAGTGCTGTGTGTTCGTAATATTGGGATCGTGACTTGGATTAGTCCAAGTTTATATTTTCTTTCACATGTTTTCGGATGTTAAAACATAAGTTTTGAATGGACGACATGCCGCAGTATCACAAGTGCCTATCATAAAGATAGCGCTCGTATTCCTCCATTTGCTAGATTTAATTACATAGTCATACAGACTCGTATTCTATATTTAACTACAAGGTTATATCTCTTTTATCACACCATCGATTACGCCATCGATCACACAATCGATTACGCCTTCGATCACACCATCGATTGCACCATCGATTACATCTTAGTAACTATGACTTATAGCTAGCACACCATCCACGAAAAGACTCGTTGTTCAGGGTCAACGCGATGCCCATCAGCTTTTTCTCTCTGAATCAATGAACACTGGTTTATGTATAAAAGACGGTGGATTCCCACCTCGGTAGATAGTTTTTTATCGCAATATACAATTAGATGGCAATACTTCAAGTTTGCTCTTTACTTTCCTGAAGCTTAACATCTTCCTCATTCTTCCGCATGATTCTATTCCTCTCATTTTATGACTATATTCCTTCTCGGACCTAGAGTCAGAATACACAAGACACGAATCACCATCAATTTTGGACGAGTTCAGTTTACCATCTCTCTTACAGTTCACTTAAGGCTTAGAAGAGAGTACTGACATGGTTCATCTCGATAGGTTATGAGCCGGGACAGCTAAATCTCAAGAGCCTACATCATCTGTAACAACTGCAAAGGCCTCTACTGTTACTATTCCGATCAAGATCTCGAAGGCAGATACACTTGGGCATTTGAACATCTGATACCAGTATCCTACCCTGTCATAATCGTTCACTCAACACTAGGAGAAGACGAAGACGGATAAGTTTAATTCTGGTTCGACACCTTCGAAGATTTAACACCTGAAATCCCTTCAATTTTTGTACATCTTCGACATCACCACCTCACTTATGTCATCGCCCAGAGACACCTAGAAAAGGGGTGGAAAATGAGCGATTCGGAAGAAGCGTACCCACAACTACCTCCAAATATCTTCGCAGCCTCCGCAGAATATTCCAGAATCCCGATGCCAACATCAGCACATCTTCCCCTGCCTCTGTCGCCCAAAACGCCCGCATCAGGAGAAGCATCCGGCAAGCCACCTGAGTTCAGTTTTTCGTCAAGAATCAAAGCAGATGTTATCCACAAATCTGCTACCGTAAAACTTGATAACATCAATGTACTTGAAGGACAATCCAATTACAATGTGTGGGCAGCAACTATGGTTATCAGTTTATTTATTTATTTATATATTCATCATACAGCATGCAGCTCGTAGGCTATGGCCGGTGAGGTACAAACAAATAACCGAGAACAAGAACAACAGATGAAACCGAACAAAAGAAAAACGAAAAACCCCTGGCTAGGTAGCACTGCTCCGCAGTCCCCGATCACCCCTGCTCTAGTTACAAAGAAATTTCAAATAAATCATAGCGGTTTGTAACACGCTTCATACAATGATAAAATATTTGTCAGTCTCATTTGGCTTGGTCCTGCATATCATACGGATTCTCCCACTGGAGTTTACCCTCCTCCTCCCTTCCCCGTTCAAATTTCATCCTCCTTTCAACTCTCTGCTTCTCCTTCCTTTTCATCATCATCCTCCCCATCATCCCCTCCACTCTCACTCTGATGTTCCTCCACCCTATCGTTGACAGTTCCTGTCCTGCAATTCGGATGTTACCCTGCCCAAGATATTCATCATCATGGAATTGGCCCAGGTACCATCTTCGGGTAGCTATATGTGTGTCGTGCAGAAAATGTTTCAAAGGTTGCATTGCTTTGTCGGTAATAAAGAAGATGCTTGCAGAGATATCGAGGGTGTACAACTCCAATCTCTTTCCACATGGTTTGTCTTTCGCGTTGATATAAAGGGCATCTTAGTACAAGATGTTCCGGTGACTGGGGACCTCCATGGGACATGGGCAGTGAGGAGGAGTAACAGCATTGTTGGTATTTTGTATAGGAAGCGGAAGTATCGATGTCCAGTTCGTAGTTGGGTGACAGTAATGCAAACTGGCTGTTGCCACTTCTGAAAATATTG